>JALHBX010000053.1:0-24908 GCA_024340025.1 Tolypocladium tundrense
ATAGAAGTTAGTGGGCTTTAGCGGGAGCTACAGCGGGCTACGGAGGGCGTTGCTGACTAAGGCCCCAGGCGCCAGTGTACATAGGCGCCAATGTATCAGCCGCCCAGGGAAGTGAGTTGATGAATAAGCATATCCGTGTACTCGTAGGGTTGAAACTGCTCTTTCAGATAATTTGTATGAACCCCTATGTCCATAGCCAAACACGCACACTGTGGGGCTTATTTGTATGTGTGATACGGAGTGCGGAGTACATGCCTCTTGTTTCTAAACCGTCCAGCACATATTTTAATGCGAGGTAAGCATAGTGGAGAGTGGTGAATCTGGTTGAGACAGAGTCGGCATAACACCAAGATCTATAAGCAGCTAGTCTCCATGACCGCGAAGATCCCTCAGTTATTGCAAGATTCGCTGGGAACGTACTCTTCGACTCCGCATGGGAATCCTCACGTCAAGGTCTCTGCCATCAGTCATCGGGAGGGTTCCGCCTCAGAGTTGTAGAGACCTGGGACACTGCCCCGAATCGGTTCATCCCAATGTATCCGGCGAAGAAGATCGGATCGCCGATGGCGCACATGCGCAATGCTCGTGGCTGGCATGACTCAAAGTCGGCCTTCCGCGACAGACTGGTCCCTGCCGCATAAAAGGCCACTGACTGGATCAATCTTGCCGAAAGCGTTCCGCATGACGCGTCGCTTTCGACCACGCGGGCGCTTGTTTCATGCCGACTCAGCCTGGTTGCTTGGTATATGAAAGTCTGTGAGGCGGAGCTCAATCTCGTTGCTTTGGACCACGCGATATCGACGGGCGCTTGTTTCATCGCGACTCGGCCTGCTTGGTATGAAGAACCTGCGAGGCGGAGCTCAATCTCGTCGCATGTGGTTAATATACATATAGAGAGCCGGATCAAGGAATCACGCTCGATTCACTCGGGCCGCTCACTACCTGCTCACAACGACACTCATTTCTTCCTATAAGCTCTTCAGTTTGCATATACCTTTCATTAAAAGAACGCTACTTCAAGTGCATTTCGACCATGAAGACCGCCATCATCATCATCACGTCCGTGATTGGGTGCTCCATTGCGGCGCCAGCAGCACCCAACCCGGCAGTTGGGGAGTTCTGCACGGCCCCAAGCAACGATGCCCTTTCGGCGGCCCCTGAGGCCACGTTCACGCCTAACCCGGAAGTCGAGCAATTCTGTACGGGACAAGGCAACGATGCTCTTGGGGCGTGCCTTCAGAACGGAGGCGACAACGACAAGTGCCGTCTCGAGGCTTCTGCGGCTAGGACGAAGTGCCTAGAGCAGCGCAAGCCCATCGCTGGGACCCCAGCTGACCCGACCCCGTCGACGGCCACGACCCAGCCGGAGGCTACGTTCACGCCTAACCCTGAAGTCGAGCAATTCTGCACGGCTCAAGGCAACGATGCCCTTGCGGCGTGCCTTCAGAACGGAGGCGACAACGACAAGTGCCGTCTCGAGGCTTCTGCGGCCAGGACGAAGTGCTTGGAGCAGCGTAAGCCCGTCGCCGGGACCCCAGCTGGCCCGACCCAGCCGACGGCTACGACCCTGTCGACAGCCACGACCCAGCCGGAGGCCACGTTCACGCCGAACCCGGAAGTCGAGCAATTCTGTACGGGTCAAGGCAACGATGCTCTTGCGGCGTGCCTTCAGAACGGAGGCGACAACGAGAAGTGCCGTCTCGAGGCTTCTGCGGCTAGGACGAAGTGCTTGGAGCAGCGCAAGCCGATCGACGGCTCAAAGCCAGCCCCGAGCGAAGAGGTAGCCCCGGCCAAAGAGGCAGCCCCGAGCGGAGAGGCAGCCCCGGCCAAAGAAGCAGCCCCAGCCAAAGAGGCAGCCCCAGCCAAAGAGGCAGCCCCAGCCAAAGAGGCAGCCCCAGCCAAAGACGCAGCCCCGGCCCAGCCGGAGCCCATCGCGGAGGAGGAGGAGGATGCGTGCTAGCTGTGCCGCTAGATAGCCAAATAGCACAGTGGCCCTGCTATACATGTGGGAGTTCAGGCGTCCTTGCAATTGAAAATATAGGTTCTGTAAGTATTTAGGGGTTGCGCTGGTAGAAGCACATAAACCAAGTGATTTGCAGTAAATAAAAAAAAGTGTTTATGATCTTCTTGTTACTGTCCATCTGCCCTTTCCTCTTTTGACATAGAATGAATTGAGTACACCGCCATTTGCTAAAATATATATAAGTCCGAATATATATAAGTCCGTACTCGCCCCGGCCTTGACGGAGCAAAGGTCATATACCACACATGTCTCATGAATCATGGGTCCAGGAATGGCTGCCATGTACAACCTCCTCCAGAGCCTTTCGTAGTCTACTGAATGTGAATGCCGTACTACGGCAGACACTTTGGATTGTTCTTGTACAAGAACAGGCTAAGAGCCTCAGGCCATAGTGTATAATCATTTGCATTGCAAGTCTATGGTAGTGACTATCCCCAACTTACAACTTTGTTTTGTGTCTCTGTGCGCGTTTAGCAGCATGCTCGTTCTCCCACTTCTCCTTCATGCTCGCGGCTTTCTCCGACTTCATCGTCCAGGCCTCGAACCACCTTGGCCAGCCTCCCCCTAATGTGCGGATATCAACAGGTCGACCAGACTGGACATTGATAAAGACCGCATACCCCTTGGCTTCTGCCACAATAGCCTGTTGCTTAATGGAAAAGAGTGCTGTAGTGCCGTGGCTTCGATCCGGTTCTATTCCATCTAGCCGATACGCCGCAATGAGCTGAAGAGAAATGAGCATACACGATATCAACAGCTCGTGGTGATACGCGAAAACCCACCGAATCAGGATACTTGACCTGCCTCTTGATATCAAGTTCATATTTTTTTACAACCAGTATAACACTTTTCGCTTGAATCATGTTGTTGTATTCTTCCTTGCTGAGATGTTCGTCGTAGCTCTCCACAACACGAAAGAGGCTGGTGCCCATGAATTGCATATATCGTGAGTGCATCACGTGGCCAAAGGGGTCCTGATCCTCGGCCCAAATAACTCCATGCTCGACCATGGTCTTGGGGTCATAGCCCATGGCCTCAAGAGAAGCGAGAGCACTTGCGCGGGCGGATGCATACGGGTCGGTGTTGGGATGAGGGCTTGGTGCTCCGGCTCGCGAATATGGTGAGAGGTACGCAGACTCAGCCAGTCGGCTCTTGGGGGAATTGTCAGAGTCCATATTGCAAGACGCTGGGAGGCGATGCCATGCAGTTTAGTATGCGACGTGATTGACGGCGAGAAATGTCCATGCATCGAGAATATATATATAGAGGAACACAGAGAAAGTAAGGTAAGCATCTGTGGAGATGCTACGCCGTTCGCTACGCAGTTCACTACGCCGTTCGCGGGGTTTCCCAGAACAGGAACTCCCCGAATCCCCCCTACGGCACTTGTCCATGGTCGTCTGTCGGTGCTACTTTTAAAACAGGAGATGGCGCGTCATGCTGCCAATACGGGTAAACACCGAATGATACGATGGCCCACTCCCCACTAGACATTCGGGATTGCATTGAACTGTATGGAGTAAAATTGGTTCGGCTCGCTCCATACATGCGGCGCTGGCTGCTGGTCAATAATTGGTGTTGGTGGTGAGATCTCGCCATGCAGATTTAGGAGGTATTATACAACTTTGAACGAAGTCAGTTTCAACGTCTTTCAAGCCTTTCAGGATTTCTAGGTGCATATAGTGTGAGAATCAGAAACAGAGCCAGCAGTACGTTCATGGAAATTGCCGTCGATGCTTCGATCTCAGCCAACAGCCAACGTACCCTATGTTTAGATTGAAGCAGCCACATTTAGCGGTCTTCCATCATGTTAGCACTAGCCGCAGGGCAACCACTTTTTCTGGGGCCAACTGATAGTTGCAGGAACTTTGAGGCTCTCATACTCTCATCCGGATCGGACTTTGGGTGCAAAGAGAGCCCGTCTAGGGTCAAGACGAGTCGCTGTTCTACCGGAGGGTGCAACGAAAGGGAGTAATACGTCATGGAGAGGAATAGGTGCTACACGTTACTGAGCTCGTATACACGAGAAACCAGTCACTCCCTGCCTCTGGTTTAAAGAAACGAGAAAGCACAAAACCAACGATGCTAGCTCATGGAAAGGTACTTTGTTGGGGTGATGGTGCAGACCCCAGGACACGGGGTCGGGAAAAACGCCAAAAAAAGTGGAGGGATAACCAGGGGTTTGAGGGACTGTCAAGGCATAAAAGGGGCATCTAGACCCCTAGAACACATGGTCCCTCATGTTCATCATCCATTCAAACGGCTCTTCTAGCAGTAGAATGTCACTCTTGGTTTTTCCTCCGATTTCTCAGAGAACGGCCATCGTTGCCACTCATCGTCTATTGCCCCGACTTACACGATACGTTGGCCCTACTATATCGAGTGCTTGCTACACGATAACTTACACGGCACCCGTTGCACTCGGCTTTTGGTGTGTTCTTTCGTCCTCAACAAAGTACACTGAAAGAGAATGGTAGATTACTATCCTAACCAATAACGTACTAAGTTGCCATTTGAACCGCTCATGACGAATACCCTTATTACTCCAGAGTCTTATATACCTTGCATCTGCCTAGACAGCAGACTTTTCTAGTATGACTCACTGCTGATGGACTACTGTGCCCTTCTCAGATGTATCTTCCTGGCTCGACGGTGGAGCAGGGACACGGACAGTCGTCACATCTTGGTTGTCTGCCACAATCGCATCAAATCCCTATAGGACAAAAATCAGCAAGCTGGTTCTCTAATATGAGCTACGTTGTATTCTTACCGGACCCAGGAATGTCTTGCCATATATCCACCAGTACATCGCAACGAGCACTGCAAATATCCCCAGGACTACCGATACGTAATCTGTAAAACTGTGAGTTGACGGTGATTCACTGAAGGGTGGGTGAAAGAGCTTACTCATATCGCTGCCGGAAACAGGTAATGCCGTAGGGAAGCAAAAGAACTGTTGAATGATGTTACCCGAGGCTGGTCGGTTGCACAGAAGTAGGAGTGACTTACCACCGACGTGACAACAAGATAAAAGGTAGCAACAACATTCACGACCAAGCCCCATCTCCTCCCCATCTTGAAGGGAGTCCTTTCGGTCTGGTGCTCTGCAAGTGTCTTGCGTCCACGGATAAGAAGGACAATGATCGGGAAGGCGTAGGAAATATCCAAGAAGATGGTGCACGACGCAACGTACGCGCTAAAGGCCACCGTGGGACCCAGGTATAGGAGGCCAAAACAGACGTTGAAGACGAAGCAGAAGAGAATGGTCCGTACAGGTACGTTTAAGCCAGGCTGGATGTGGGAGAAAAAGTTGTGGAAGACTATGCCACGGTCACGAGCCATGGCAAAAATCAGTCTGCTGGCGCTCGTGATGCTGGCACTAGATCCGTTGACGAAACAGATGCCAAGCATCAAACTCAGAATGGTTGCGGCGACTCGACTTTTCGTAGCTTGGAGAACCATTTCGATAATGGGCATTTGAGTCGCAGTCGATAGGATTGTCTCTGGGTCCGTAAGGCAGAAGAGGATAACAAGGATGAAAAGTGAGCCTCTGCACATATGTCAGCGCAATCTCTATGGGATAGTCTGCTGAACGAGTTTTACTTACGTGACTCCTCCAACAGCGATAGCGTAAATCATGGCTCGGGGACTATCTCGAGCTGGATTCGGCATTTCTTCCGTCATGTGTAACACAACGTCGTAGCCGATGAGGGAGAGCGCCGACTGTAGGAGCCCCAAGATCCAGGACATGCCATCGGGCCATCCGGTCTTGTTCTGGAAGCTGGTGAAGACGAATTCTGCGTCAGTTTTCTCCGACATAGAGAGGAGAACGACGCTGATGACGATAACGCCCAGAATGGACCAATATACTGGGTGACTGGGTCAGTTTGGATCTTGCAAGCAGCTGTATACTACTTGACTCACGCGCTCCATCGTTCCATTTGCCCAATATCTTATTTCCCCAGATGTTCACAGCCGTTGTGAAGGTGAGGATTGCCAAGAAGATTCCGTACGTCTTTGCTGCGGTGATTTCGTACGTCCCATTCGACGCAACGACTGCAGCCGCAGAGAAGAATTGGGCTGTGTCCAAGATTAGCCATGTTGATGGATACCAGTGACTTAACACCTATGCACCTACCGCCGAAATAGCCTTGCACCGTGACCACAACCAGCCAGCCAGCGATGTTGGTCCATCCGACCACGAAGCTCTACGATGATATAGCGGATTAGCATAGTCGAAGACAGGGGCTGGGTATAACTAACCGCAGGCTTCTTCCACTTCTCCGTGCAGAGTGCGAAGACGAAATGATATTGCCCTCCGGCAGTGGGCCAGATAGCGCTGAGCTCTCCAAGGCTTGCTGCAACACAGAAACAACACAGGACGCAGAAGATGAATCCGTAGAGGAACGCAACGGAACCACCAGAAGGCAAGATGAGACCGATGGAGCCGGCCAGTGCAATCCAGGTACTGAAACATGTCAGCATCAGAGCCATCATCGGAATAAGACAGATGCGGAGGTATACTTTAGGATAGCAAAGGCCATTGCCACGGTTGACAGGGTAGAAAACCGTTGCTGGAGAGTGCCATGGCTCGACGTTGCTGTCGCTCCGGAAGCTGCCATCTTCATTGAGTAATTGATATCCTGAAGAATAAAGAAGTTGCGGAAATATGGCTAGGCTGTGTTGGCAACGGGCCTGATATGTATCCCATCAACAACCGTAAAGGGCGGCTCACTCGGAGCTGAACGCGGCACGATAGCTGCGCCCTACGCCTCTCTATGACAACAGGCTTGATAGGTTATCATAGCGCTGCCAGAACGGTGATCCCGCACTCCTGGTATCGACGTAGAGGTTGTTGTTGGACAGTTTGGACCTGGCGGCGAAGCCCCTTCGATACCGGAGATACGGAGAGGCGCTGGGCCCAACCAGACCCTTTCCCAAATAGGCAAATTTCTGAGAGATTGGATAGACCAAGATGCGGGGTATGGGGTAATAGTACAAGGCTTCCAGGTATCTGAGTGTCACTGTCGTCGTCGCGTCCAGAGCCACCTCCTCTCTCTCCAATTATTGCCCAAGGGAGTAAATAGCTGAGACGGTCGGGATGGGACACGGGCGGAATTCGATACAGTTCGTGTGCAGCTGGTGTTGTGAGGGGAGAAATGGGCCAGCCCGTGTCTCAGCCACCTGGTTTGCGGTAAGGATCTAGGCCAACCAGAACGCCCCGTCGAGGAGGAAATGCCGATATCGTTCAGCAGCGTAGCTACGAAGCACAAGCTGCCCAATTCTGTTTCTAGCTGCTCAAAGAGATGAGTCCTGCCTTTGACTTGCTGGAAATGATTGAACCGTTTGATAGTCCCCTCACAATTTGACAGCCCGTGACGTCGCCCCCTCTCTCCCTAGATACATGCCAACCATCCCTGTATCATACCCGCAAGCCGGCTTCGGGTCCGATCTGGGTACCCCACGGGGCCCCGGATTCTAATCCACTCGAAGATCCGCCTTGGTAGTCCTCGTTCGTTGTTTTCATTGCTTTGTACTGCAATGTTGTGTAATTGCGCCATGCCTCGTAGTCATCTAATATGTACCGCCACCCGGCAAGCCTGGCAATTGACCTCTTCAATAGATGGGTGGTGTTCCGCTCCAACCCACAAACTCGTTGATAAAGCTATGGTTGATCTGTACGACTCTGAGAAAGACGACAGAAGAAATCTTTTACTAACGGCCCCGTCGGTTGTTCGTGCCGTGCCGGTTCCTCCCCACGACAGAATCCTAGGCAACGCTAAGAACGGCAAAGAGTCATGCCAAGATTGGGTGACGCTGATCGCCAAATCGGGCAATTTTGCGAGAAAGCAGATTCCCGTAAACAAGTGCCTAGAGAATCTCCATTCGCCCCATCAACTCTCGGGAAAGCTCCCCTTGGAGCTAGACTACCAGCTCATCTCATGCAAAGTGGGCTTACGCTGATAATGGATGGGCCGACGCGCCATATCGAGGTATAGACCGAGCTCCCCAGAGAGCACCGTATTAAAGACCTGTGCCTTGCCTTGCAAGAGGAGCAATACATGCACACCACCAGCGACGCTTTCTCTTTGCTTTTGCTACCCAAAGCTCCTTTGTATGACCAACACGGCATTCAATGGCATCCAAAGAAGGCTTCTCGTGGACCAAGGCCCAGGGCCTCAAGCCTGGAGTACCTTGCATTGGCGCAATTGAGCCGCCTTCAAACTTGAAAGGCACCTATTCAAGATTCGATGTCATCGTTGTGGGTGCAGGATACTGCGGCCTCACAGCGGCTCGCGATGCCAGTCTCGCGGGTATGTGACCCTGGTTCGTAAACCGAGAGTTGAACAATGGCTAATCTTTCCGCATAGGCCTCAAGGTCCTGCTCCTCGAAGCTCGCGACCGGATTGGCGGTCGTTCATGGTCATCCAACATCGACGGGTACCCTTACGAGATGGGTGGCACATGGGTATACTGGGGCCAGGCCAACGTGTGGCGTGAGATAGCACGTTACGGCATGCAAGATGAGCTTGAGATATCCTACGACTTTTCCAGGGGAATCAACCAGTATTTGCTGGCTGGAGCCACGGGCACGCAGAATTTCAGCCACGACGAAGAGGTGAGCCTGCGTCAGCTGCAGAAAGCTTCAGCGAAAAGAATCCTGACCTTGCCATGTAAAGGATGCCCTGATGGAATCTTCTCTATCTAAACTCGCCAATGTTGACGGGTCTGGCGGCCGCAGGGCTGTCCCGTTCCCCCACAGCGGCGTTCTCAGCCCCGAAGCTCGAAAGTACGATCACATGTCCGTTGCCGACCGCCTCTCCGAAATCAAGAGCGACCTGACTCCCAATGAGCGTCTCTGCGTGGAGGCCTTTGTTCTTCTCTGCAGTGGGGGTACCCTGGAGACGACGAGCTTCTACGAGTTCTTGCACTGGTGGGCGTTGAGCGGGTACTCGTATGAGGGCTGCATCAACCATCTTGTAAAGTACAAATTCCGCGGTGGACAGTCGACCTTCGCGATTCGCTTCTTCCGCGAAGCCCTCGCCTCGGGGAACTTGACATATGCCTTCAGCCGGCCCGTCGCCAGCATCAAAGACAGAGGGGACGGCGTTCAGGTGACGACGCGCGACGGGCAGACGTTTGACGCTGCCAAGATGATCAGTGCTATCCCGCTGAACGTCCTGAACGATGTCGCATTCGACCCGCCCGTTACCCCGGGGAGAAAGACGGCGGCGAGCATCGGTCACGTCAATCAAACGATCAAGGTTCATGCTGAAATCAGCGACCGGGACCTGCGCTCATTCACTGGCGTCAGCTACCCGCACAACGCACTCATTTATGGGTTTGGCGATGGCGAGACGCCGGCTGGAAACACACACGTTGTTGCGTTTGGTGGACAGCACAATCACTTCCACCCCGAGGACAACCTTGATCACACCATGGCCGCTCTCCAGGGATTCACGCCAATGAACATAGAGAGACTTGTAAGTCAGAATTACGCAAATTTGGCGGCACCATTTCCGCTAACGCAGCGAATAGGTCTTCCACAACTGGTCTAGAGATGAATTTGCCAAAGGAGCATGGTGAGACTTGCCCGTCCAAAGTTTGTTCCATGCACAGTTTCTGACGCTCGTTGTAGGTTCTTCCCAGCGCCGGGCCTGCTGTCCACTTATTTAAAGGACATGCGAGCACGGCAAGGAAACATCATCTTCGCATGCTCGGATTGGGCGCTGGGCTGGCGCAGCTTCATTGATGGAGCCATCGAAGAGGGCACCAGAGCTGCTGTTGCTATTCGGGCTGATCTTGCCGGGCAAGCCAAGCTATGATGAGTGAATTATGAGACCAGCAATCATATCGCATGCGTTGGAAGTCTACACACAAATGGACGTTGCATTCTGTAGCTACTTATTGACAAGAAAGGGTATGCGTGTAGAAGCCTGATTTACCCTACATGATCAATATCGGTCTTTGGTGCGTCACTATCTCCGTCCAGCTCGACGAGCTCTGCGTCGCCCAAATGAGATCAAGAGTTTCAAGCGCGAGCGGGATACTGCCAAATCCAGTGCATTCGAAGAGGCCTCTAAGACGGTTGGAGAAGAAGTCTCGGTGTTCGGGTAGAATGCTCTCAGCAGCTGCCACGAAGTAAGTCCAGACCAGCGCATGGCAACCGTCAACGCTTGGCTCCAAGCCGAGCACCGTCTGGTGAAGCTGTTCTACGGATTCGATGGACAGTTCGCGGGATGTAGACTGTAGCGCACGGTTGCGGTATAGCTCGCATGCCTGCCGAATGGCGTCCTTCATTATCATCCCGTTGGAATACTGCTCGGGGTGGAGGTTGAGCGATGGACACGACGATATGAAGTCGAGATAGTAGTCAGGGCATTTCGCTAGAGTTTTCAAGCCCTTTTTCTCGCTGGACAAGGGAAACCCAAAGAGTTCGAACCTATTTCGTCACCAATTGATTAGTTGAGGCACATAGATATTGAAAGGTGTGCAGAGCGCTCACATTCGGGTCTGCTCCATGATGAATGCTCTGGTGGTGTCTGGAAGTGACTGCACGGATGCAGATGACTGGGCCAGGCGCGAGAGGAGCTCGAGCAGGTGCACGTAGTTGTTGGACCCCGTGATCGTGTCCCCGACAAGCAGAACCAGAATGGTAGCCCATGTCGAAAGGTTGAAGAATCGCTTTGGTTCAAGGAGTAGGGCGTCGCGACATAGCCGTGACAAGATGGCTTGCTGGCCCATCTCGGCAGCCATGCGCAGGTGTGGCGCCTTCTGTGCGAGGTGGAATGCCGCGATGACGGACACGGCTCGTCCGACCGTCTCGTCCTGACATGCCAGTGGCAGGATGATTTGACGATAGCCGTTGCCGGTGAAGTCGAAGACGACCATCTTGGCCGCGATGAAGTTGGAAACTGCGAACAGGAATCGAGGTCAGCTCCTATCGCGATCAACCGTACAGGGGATGAATGGGTGTTTACAGTGATCGAAGAGCATCCTGGCCTGAGGGGGTACCGCTTCTATTGCTGCACGGGGCGATGATAGTTGCATGATGCTCTGATCCAGTGCCTCCCGATCCAGAATGATGGAAGGACTTGGAGCATCAGGGGGAAGAGGTCCATCATCTCGAGCCGCTGAGACTGGCGAGCCCGGGCCCGGGCCCGGGCTGACTGGCAGGATGGCGGAGCCACGACGCGAAGACGCTTCCCATTCGTCTGACCTGGGTGCTCGCTTCTCTGGCCGAGTGCTGATGTTGTTGCACCATCGGTAGCGCTTCGCCCGCGATGGCACGGGAGGGCCGTTCTGGGTGTTGGTCGCGGCGGCACCAGTCGCTGATTTCGAGGAGCTGGCAGAGGTTTTGGGTATCATGTGAGAGCTGAATCGACATTCGATGCCCTGGCCAGAGCATTGGATTCCCTTCTTGCGGCATTTGAAGCACTCTGGCTCTGCCTTGTCGCAGCACACGCGGCGCATGCGGCACTCCAAGCAGCCTTTCCAGTTGATGCCAGTCAGTCCAACTGCGAGGGAGCTCAGAAGGGTCGGACCAACCGTTGTTCCTCTTGGCTAACGACATCTCGAACACCGCCGCTGGTTCGCCGTTGCGATGGATACAGAGTAAAACTTGTCAGTGATCATCGCAGCCTTGCAGATGTCGTCAACGAATTGCACCTGGTGAGAGATGGAGGGGTTGGTCAAAGGCGGGACCCACGCGTTGTAGATAAGAGAGATCGGAGCTGCCGCTGGCCTCCAAGACCGCCTTCAACGGCTCCGCCGTTAGCCCAGACGACTACCTACCTCAGCGAGTCTCCAATCCACGATTTGCAAGTGCGCTAAGGCAAACCAAGACAGTGGCGCATTGGCTAGTGATCGCGGGGAAGACTTGCGGGGGACACGGCGATGCCAGATTAGGAAATATTCTGAGAGAATAGCCCAGAATGAGGGGACGAATCGGAGAATGCGCAACGTCAGCAGCGTCAATCTTTGTGGCAACAGAGCATGTGACATGTGTCTAGACGACACCAAGGATTGTGTGGGTGGGGACGGCCTCGGACACGGAAGCGGAAGCGGGAGCGGAAGCGGTATCGGAGGCGGTATGGCAGCGGACACGGAATTGGAAGAGAACCTGTAGTGACTGTTGGCTTGGAGTTGCAGTGTACGAAGCACCAGCCGTGTTAACTTGCGGACGTCATGTCTCCTTAGACTAAGTATGTCTCATTGATGCTCCTCGTTGACTCTGCATACTAGGTACGTTGTTCGTGCTGCTTGACGCTGAATGAGACTCGCTAGAGCTCCGTGATAAGATCGGGCAGCGCCAGGCCGAGGAAGGAGTTTCTGTTGTTGCTTATTTGGTCTTCGAAGAACGCCCAATCCATGCCGGGTCCCAGGCTCGAAGGGAAAGCAGGGAGAAGTCCCGGGCTCTTGCGTTTCGAATCACTTAGCACTCCATAGTCAATGGCCTGCCAGAGGCCATCTATTTGTGCCGCGTCAGCCTCAGCATCGACGATGACCTGTGATGGGTCGATTAGGAGTCGTGCTAGGCGAGGATCTGTGTCGAGATCCTTCAACGCCGCTGCCATCAAATTGTGGTTGGGCCAACACACAGGCCCTTGCTCGAGGATACCGAGGCAAATCCCCAAGGAGGCCACAGCCTGTGCCGCGATATCCTGGTTTGAGGAATAGATGTAGAGCTGGTGTATCGACGCGGCGCAAGCGGCGAGGTAGCCCAGGAAGCTTCCCCGAGCACAGCAACCCATCGTCTGCAGCGTCTGAAGAATGTTGGTCAGCTGAGCAGCATGTTCCTGGCAGCGGCCGAGACACTCGCGTGTAAACGTCGCGGGAAAGTCGGCGCCATGCGTCTGGCGGTGCCTGTGCATGTTGACGGGATGGTAGAGCATGCAGCCGCAGAGGTGATATACGCCTCGTGCCCATATGAAGTGGCCAACGCGTTGCCGATCAAAGCCCTCGTATGTGCCGAACCGGTCAGCTATGTAAGCTCCCAGCCCATCCGCGCTGTCCGCATGCATGCTCTCGAAGCTCATGATGATGCTACCGATCTTGGCGAAATCGCTCCGGCAGTCCCACGCGGGCAGAGTCACCGGCTTCTGCTGAAACGTGTCTCTGACTGCAAGACCGAGCATCGAGCACATGAGAACCAGAATTGCGAAGTGATCCAGTCGTTTAATGGCTGGCGCACTGCTGGGCAGGTCCTGGAACACGGCAAGCGTGGGCATCTTCTCCGGGGTCTCCATGCGGAAGGCCTCCTCGCTGCAAGGCAGGGACAGGGTGCAGTCAAGGTCCAGGATAGCGGGTGGGCGGGATCTGCCGCAAGAGACGAACTTGTCGAGCAGATACACAGACCAGAAGACGCGCCGGTGCTCTTCCTGCTGCCAGGGCGGGAGTGTCGAGTCAGGCTCCGTATTGAGCTTGAGGCTTTGGACGAGGCGGATGGCGAGACCAATCTTGACCCAGCCGAGGCGATGATGTCCGGCTACGTAAAGGTCAGGCATGTATCTGCAGGGAGTGAGGGTTACAGGGACTGGGGTATTTCATACCAGTGAAGTCTATGATGGCGAGCAGACTCGTGCCCTGGGCGGCCGCTACGTTGGGGCTATGGTCAGTGGCGAAGACCTGGTCGAGAATGATGATCCAGGCGGCGCGGGACAGGGCTTCTGCCGCCTCCAACTGGCGATCTTTAAAGTAGTCGTTGGTGCTATATCGGACAGCGGTCGCGGCGAGAGCGAGGAGAAGATAGTGAGGTATTTGGCCAGCCGCGAGACGTCGGCGCAAGCTGCTCTCGTGGAAGAAGCAATACGGCTGGTTGTGGCAATTGGCAAAGTAGACGTCGACAAGCGACTTCAGCACAGGGCTCGGCGGGAGCTGAGAAAAGAGCTTGCTGCTCCCGGGGTCGGGGCGTGCCGCCGCCCAAAGCGGTGTCTGCTGCCGCGGCGGCGTCAAGGGCTTCTCAGGCGAAGAGGATTTAGACGCCCAGACGGCGTGGATGTCCTCAAGGCCACCATCGCTGTCGCCATCGTCGACAATGGCGCCTCGTTTCGCGGCACGTAGATGTGCCTCCAGCTTCGCCACGCGGGCAGCAAGGTCATCCTACAGCAAGTAAGCCAAGCACGGGTGCCAGAAGCAGTGCGGGTCCCACTCACGTTTGCTAGCCCAGACGGCGGTGACTGCGAGTGTCGATATGAAGCAGAGGGAAAGCCGGTTGTGATAGTCGGGGCCGCGGTGGGCGCGGGATACTCGCAGCGCTGCCCGAGTCGAACACACAGAGCACAGGCTGGACGCTCGCCGTGGCAGCGTGTTTTCTTGCGCCTGTCAAGCGTCAGACGGATGGCGGGAAGGAGAACTGGCGGACACACTCACCTACAGTTGAGGCACGCCAGACGCGCCCGCTTCGTCTCGCGCTCTCCAGACATGGTGTTCTACGATGATGGAAAGGAGAAGTTGCATGGCCGAGGGCCGAGTGGGTGCTTGTGTTAGTGCTAGTGGACACAGCCGGCCGTGTGCGGAGAATGCGGGGAGTGGCGGGGGGGTACCGAGTAGCAAGGTACCCGACTATCTAACCGCCCAAGTCAACTGACAGATGATTAACTGACAGATGATTAACGGACTCAACTTGCTGAACGTGCTATTCAGACTACTTGAAACGAACCCTCGAAAGCTCAGAAAGACTGGCACTACAACCTGGCCAGGGCTCGCTCCTCCTGTGAGACGGCGAGGTCCGTCAGGATCTCCTCGCTCCCGCCACCGACCACCATGACCCTCACATCGCGACTGATCTGCTCGACGCGCGCGCCCCGGCCGCCGCGCGAGTATCCCACGCCGCCCATGGTCTGCTGCGCCTCGCGGCTCGCAAACTCGAGCGTCTGCGCGGCGAGCACCTTGAGGTTGGCGAACAGGCCGCCCAGGCCCGCGTGCGCCTCGCGGCCCGCCCGCCGGGCCTCCTGGGCCACGTACACCAGCTGCTCCATCAGCGCCTGGGCAGAGTCCACCCTGCGCCCGCCGGCGCTGAACTTGCTGCGGATGGCCTGGTTGGCGAGCAGAGGCTTTCCAAAGGTCTCGCGGGTGCGCGCGTACTCGTATGCGTCCTCGATGCAGCAGCGGGCCAGCCGCAGGCTCGTGCAGGCCAGCCACAGGCGCTCGTGGTTGAAGTCTGCATCATGTTAGCGGCTCGAAGTGGTGGTGTCCAAGTTGCTCGTCCGAGTACGTACTCGACATGATGATCTCGAAGCCGTGGTTCTCGCGGCCGAGCAAGTTCGACACGGGGACCTCCACCTCGTCAAACTCGATATATGTCGAGCCTGTAGTCTCCAAAGACGGGCGAGAAATTAGTCACGGCCTCGGCTCACGTACGTGGTATTTTCATGTACGTACCGCTTGCCTGCACGCCCGAGTTCTCGAGCTTCCGGCACGTCACGCCTGGCACCTTGAGTGGGATGATGAGCGCTGACACGCCCTGCCTCCCCTCACCTCCCGTTCGCACCGCAGCCGTGCAGTAGTCGGCAAAGATACCGTTGGTGATCCATTTCTTGGCACCGTTGACAATGTACTTGTCGCCCTTGCGCTCGGCCGTCGTGGTGATCCCAGCAACGTCGGATCCCGCTGTGCAATTCGTCAGCCTGACCAGTCTTGTACACTCGATCCTGGTGACTTACCGTCAGGCTCTGTCACGGCGAGGCAGAATCTCGTGCTGCCATTCAATATCGAAGGCAAGAACTGTCTCTTCTGCTGCTCGTTGCCGTAGTTGACCAACGGGGGCGCTCCAATCGAGTTGCCACACGTCAAGGCCCATATGACGCCAAGGTAGCCGCACCTGGCGATTTCGTCAATGACAACCAGGTCATGGAAGCCGTCCCACTCGCTCGGCTTGATATCTCCGGGCAGCCGCTGGCCCATCAGGTAGTCCTTCGCCAGCGGGTATACGGCGGTCGCCATGTATCCTTGTCGAGCGTGTTCTGCGATGACCTGTTGCAACGCAGGACAATGATTGGTTAGCCAACTCCGATCTCACACAGCTCTACTGGGAATTTAACCAGCGGGCGCAACGGCAACTGCTTGCCTACCTCCGGCGGCACGAAGCCCTGACGTTCCCAATGATCACTGAAAGGCAAGATGTGTTTGTCGACATACGCCCTCGCCTCCTTCTGCAATCGTCGATGAGACTCATTGTAGTAAGGAGAATACTCTCGACTGAGCCAGAGGGGCTCCGCAAAGGGAGTTTGCTTTCGTGCAACCATGATGGTTGGTGGATGAGTCAAAGAGGCTTAATCGTTCGGAATTGTAGACGACACAGCTGTATCGCAATTATAGCAAGATATAGCAAGATGCATGGAAATATCTTGCTGTGACGTGCGGGATGCAGTTCGATATGTTATTGGTGAAACTCTAGACGGCCACAAGTCTATAAGCTACCCGGTTCGATTCTGTAGGCAGTTAAGCAGTAGTCACCCGGAGTCCGGGCGGTACGTACACGGCTCCGCGCGGCCCCACACGGCCCGGGTTGCCCTGCGAGGTACGAGGTACTTGCATGTACACGGCACGGACGGGCACGGCGCCGATGCAACTCACAGCTAGATTCGCTAGAGTAGGTAATAGAGCGTATTAATTGCTTGACAAGGTACTCCGTGCACGGTATTAACTGCATGGTGAATCTGTGCTCTTTGTTGCTGTTCCTACCATCGCCATGAAAGCCACCACTTCTGAGCATGCATCTGCGTCCACAATGGCTAATCCACCTCCGTTGTTCGTTGCGCCGCTGCCGCTCGACAACACACATCTACGCCGTCTTCTTATTGCAAACCGAGGAGAGATTGCCTGTCGCATCATTGAAACCTGTCGCAAGCTCAACATAACCTCCATTGCAATTTACGTCGATGAGTATGTCTCTCCACTGAGTGTGAACTTGTCTGTAGCTAACAGTCGTCGGTACAGAGACGTAACGTCGCAGCACATAGTGTTGGCCGACGAATCCATTGGGCTCGGTTCAATTGAGCAGGCTGGTGGGAATCCCTTCTTGAATGTCGAGCTACTCGTCCGCATCGCTGCCGACGCCGGAGCCGACGCCATCCATCCCGGATACGGCTACTTGAGCGAGAATGCCCAGTTCGCCACGGCAGTTCGCGATGCTGGACTCACGTTCGTTGGGCCCAGCGCCAATGCCATGTTGACACTGGGCGACAAGCGATCTGCCAAAGAATACCTTCAACAACACGACCCAACCGTCCCGTTGATACCTGGCTTTACCGGTGCAAGTCAGCAGTCTGCCGATCTTGAGAGGGCGGCAGACGAGATCGGGTATCCCATTATGCTCAAAGCATCCGCTGGAGGCGGCGGCAAAGGCATGCGGATTGTTCGCGAGCGCTCCCAGCTTCTATCCGAACTGGAGAGGGCACAGTCAGAGGCGGCGAGGTTCTTTGGCTCCAGTGACTGCATTCTGGAGAAGTACATCGAGGCCGGCAAACACATTGAGATCCAGATTTTGGGCGACAGCCATGGCAATGTCGTGTCGCTTGGAGAGCGGGACTGCTCGGTCCAGCGACGACACCAAAAGGTCATTGAGGAAACACCATCTCCGTGGTTAGACGAGAAGAAGCGCCAGGAGATGAGCGACGTCGCCGTGCGCATTGGGACGCTCCTCAAATACGAGAATGCCGGAACCGTCGAGTTTGTGTTCGACGTTGCCACCAACGACTTCTACTTCCTAGAAGTCAACACGCGCCTACAAGTTGAGCATCCCATCACGGAAGAGGTGACGCGGCTTGACATCGTGGCCCTGCAGCTCTTCGTCGCCTCTGGCGGCAACCTCGCGTCCCTAGAGCCTCTCAGGCGCGTCCGGCAAATAGGCCACGCGATCGAGTGTCGTTTGTGCGCTGAAGATCCGCAGCGGGACTTTTATCCCGGACATGGTGTTGTCCGACTTTGGCGGCCCGCCGACTTGGGTCCCTGGGCATCGCGCCATGTTCGATTCGAGACGGCCGTGGCCACGGGCTCACGGATTTCGATACATTTCGACCCCATGATTGCAAAGCTTGTGGTCTGGGCACCAACACGAGCACTCGCGCGGGCCAGCATGGTAAAAGTACTCGCCGAGACGGCTTGCGTCGGGGTTGTTACAAACCAGTTGTTTCTGCAGAGCTGCCTACTGCACAACAGCTTCTCCGACCCTGGTTACACGACGTCCTTCATTCCCCAGAACCTGGAGGCCCTTCTTCAATCGCCCTACACTGAGAAAAACTCGGTAATCAGCGCTGGTTTACCGCTTCTTGTAGCGTACATCTTGAGCACTCTCCCACAAAGCAGACAGGGAGCATCAAGGCCATTCGCCAACATCCGCCTCGGTTTCCGCAACCAAGCCTTCGACCCAGTGAATGATGCCCGTCGGCAAATTGTCGTATCTGGCAGTGATGCTGCGGGGAAAGCGGCACATGTTTGCTCATGGACTACTCCTCAGCGAGTGAAACATAGCGATGCAATCATAGGCACAATTGCCCCAATGCCTGAGGCCGGTCAGGCCCAGAGCGTCACTGCAAGGTACAACCTACTTAGCAACTCTCTACGAGCCGGGGCTTTGCCAGGCCAGCAAACTCACAGCATTACGGTGAAGGGCTGCAAGGCAGAAGTCGATAATCCCCGGACATCAGCGCAATGGATCCAAGCAACCCTCAACTGCGTGCTCAATGGCAAGAGCCTGGTGATTCACCTCGCTACAGAGAGTCGCGAGGCCGGCCATTTCGGTGTGACACAGACCGCAGAGGGGGCCCGCGTCCTGTGCCACGTGCCCCTCTTGGGAACCTGGTACGATGCGACCAGTTTCAGCACACTCTCGTATTTTGAGAACATCCGCGAGAAGCAAGAGGCCGGCGCTGGGCAGGGCAAGCGGGTGATACCGGCTCCCATGCCTTGCAAAGTGCTCTCGGTGTTGAAGAAGGACGGCGAGACGGTCAAAGCTGGAGATAAGGTAATGGTGGTAGAAAGCATGAAGATGGAGATTAACATGTTTGCGTCTGTGGACGGTACATTCAAAGCAAAGGTCCGCGAGCAGGATGCCGTGGATGAAGGCAGGGTATTGTGTGTGGTTGAGTAATTAGCACAAGGTAGCGGTAAGAATGAAAGTATATGTGTTTTTTGCAAAATATTTCCCAATATTGCTTCGACACTATGCGCTGTTGGTGAGTTATGGCGCCCTCAGATACGTAGCATCATCTTCTATGCAGAAAGCGTCGCCAGCACAATCAACAGTATCACACAGCACTTGTCATATCACGACCTTGCTTAAAATATGTATGAATCAGGGCTTGGTTGATATTTGCTTGCCTCAAGTAATCACATCTACATCCGCGCCAGAACACGATGACCGTCGGCACCCTTGACCCCAGGGATCTTGACTACCTCTAAACACATGCCCAGGACACATCTCGTGTCACGCGGATCAATGACTCCATCATCCAGGAGCGCCGCACTCGTTCTGTAACTCTCACTATCCCTCTGAACGCTGTCTCTGAGCTTCTGGACTCTCGCCTCTACAGCGCCGCCGTCGACTTCTTTACCTTTGGACTTGGCGCTGTTGGCTTCGATCGTTTGCATGACGCCAGCCAGTTGGTCAGGCCCCATGACGCTGCAACGACCGGTGGGCCAGGTGAAGAGAAATCGCGGCTTGTACGACCGACCGCACATGGCATAGTTTCCGGCGCCATACGATGCTCCTAGGATTATGGAGATATGCGGAACCGTGGAGCAGCTGACGGCAGACACCATTTGAGCACCTTTCTTGATGATTGCGGCGTGCTCAGCCTTCTTGCCGACCATGAATCCAGTGACATTGTGAAGAAAGATGATGGGTACGTTCCTGATGAAACAATTTTCAGCTGATTTCTGTCACGTCGGGCCATTAAAGCGCGTGGATGGAGGAGACATACGATTGATTGCAGAGGCGAATAAAATGGGCGCCCTTAGACGCTTCATCGATATTGATCACTGGCACGCGATTCGCAACAATTCCAACATTGTGACCTACAGAATCGATTAGTATTCACTCTCTTGGCAGTAAGACGCGGAGAGAAACAAACCCATTATTTGGGCAAAGCTGGTGAGTAGATTTGCACCATAGCTTGGCTTGAAGATGGACAGTCGAGAATCGTCGACAAGACGCAAGAGAATCTCCGCCATGTCGAACGGCTTGCGAACGTCTGGGTTGATCAATGCCAACAAGTCTTCTGCAGGGTATCGTGGTTCCAGAGGCATCTCTGAGACGGTGACTTGCGCCATTGGCGAGTAACCCAGCGTGGCCACCCACTCGCGTGCCTTTCTGATTGCGTCAAACCTATCATGAACCTGTCAGTACGCGACTTCAAGTCCCATATCGACGGTAGACAGACTCATCACTTGCGATCTGGTCAGCTAATCCCGTGATCTTGGCATGTGTTTCCGCGCCGCCGAGCTCTTCCGCGTCGACTATCTCTCCCGTTGCCATCTTGACAAGTGGAGGGCCGCCGAGAAACACCTGCGCTTGGCCCTTGACGAAGATGCTATAATCCGAGAGGGCAGGGTGGTACGCGCCACCGGCCGTGGAGGACCCAAACACAATTGCGCATGACTGCTGCCCCAGCTGGCTTCGTCTGGCAAGGTCGCGGAATATTTGGCCTCCAGCATGAAATACCTTGAACTGTTGCGGTAAAAACACGCCTGCCTGTAACGATCAGCTGGTGGTAATCCCAGACAAAGGTCAAGCAGAACTGGTATAAACACACTGATTGAACGAGCGCCACGATGGGTAGGTTGTTTTCCGTTGCAATTTCCGTGACCCGATTTTGTTTGGGCACTGCGCCAGCCAGTCAGATATTGTCCTGCAAAAGGGGAGGCCAGGCCAGTTGTTCACCTGTGAACTCATTCCACGCGCCGCCGCTCTGCGTGGGGATATGTGAAAGGATGAGACACGGTCGAGCACTGGACAAGAAGATAGGTCAGATGCTGATGGCTCATACTTGGCTTCTTTGTATCACTAACCATATGCTGCCAATGCCTGCGATCAGATTGGCGCAAGGCGGCGCACCATCCTGGCGAAAGCCGGCATAAGCGCACAGCTCCAGGAAAGGGGAACCGGGATCTAGCAGAAGGGAGATTCTATCCCGAGCTACAATGCATCGTCAGAACACAACGGTCCATAGACCAAGATGTCGTACGGCATCAAGGCTGTGGGCTCACCAAGCAATTGGCCTCTCGATTGGTGCTTCAGCTGCGAGTTTGGTTCGGCTTCGGCGGTAACAGCTCTGGACGCTTGCTCGAATTCATCGATTATGGGCTCCCATGATGCTCGGTTTTCCTCGAATTGGGCGCCGCGGAGGTCGAGCGAGGACTCGACAAAGGGCAAAGCGTTGAGAGCTGCCATGGCTTGTCATAGATTGGTGAGAATGAACCGTGTAACGAGACGAGCACTGATTGTTCAATCGCCCACTTGCGCATTTGCTTATACGTCCGCCCACCTTGATCGCAGCCAGAAAGTGCAGAGGCCCGAGGCCGTCTGGCATCATGTGACTCCGGACACGGAAACGGGCCCGGACGGCCCGTCAGCCGTGCTCCGGGTGATGCGTCCGGGTGGGGCGCTTCCGTTTCCCGAATGCCACGACTAAGTCCCGACAAAGTGGATTTGGATTACAAGGGTCAGTCGCTGTCGGTCAGCTAAGAGGTCACGGCTTAGATGTTGTGGGATTGGCATTGATTAGAATGACCATTGTTCTCATAAGTCGCCGTCCACTGTCGTGCGCCTCGCTAAATGTGACTACATGCTACTCCGTATCTTTGCTGCTTCCCTTCTCTACGATACGCAATTCACAATGTCTGCAAAGGATTCCTCCTCCCTCTCCATTGTTCGCGGCCCTACGGACGAGCCACTATGGTCCACGACATTGGGTGCTCTAATCGACACCCAGGCAAGACACTATGGGGACCGCACCGCGGTGGTTTTCTCCTGGCAGAAGGTGTCACGAACTTACCGTGATCTCCTACTCCGCAGTAAACTAGTTGCCAAAGCCCTCCTTGAATCAGGTCTCAGGTACGGAGACCGCATCGGCATCACCGCTGGAAATTGCTTGGAGTACGTTGAAGTCTTCCTTGGAGCTGCCCGCATCGGCTGTCCGGTTGTGGTTCTCAACTCCACCTACGCGCCCCAAGAATTGCTTCATGCCGTCGCCTTCAGCGGTAAGTGTGCATGGCAGAACGACCATGGTGTCGATTACTGAGACATTTTTCAGGGTGCAAGCTAGTCTGCGCGGCGCAATATTCCGGGTACCGGAAAGACCTTGCCGAACACCTTGATCTGCTCAGCAGAGGCTTGAAGACGGACGTCCAGCTTGTGCTATTTAATGGATCTTTTTCTTCTGGCAGCAGCAGGTTGCAACCAAAATCTTACAAAGATTTCGTTGCTAGCGGTGAATACAGCAAGCTGAGCGACACAGAATTGACAAAGCAAGAGTCACTAGTCCGGGCTGGCGACATCGTGAACCTGCAATTCACCTCAGGTTGGAGTTCCAGAACCCATCTGATCAAGACTTCAGATCTGACACTACAACATCAGGCACGACCGGTAGCCCCAAAGCAGCCATGCTGTCGCACATGTAAGATGAGGCCACCCGTCGTTGGGATTATTGTCTGGTTGGGTACCACTAACATCTGTATAGCAATTTGATCAACAACGCACGGCTGGTCGGAGAACGCTTGTGTTTGAACCCAAACGAGGTCGTCTGTTGTCCTCCGCCGCTTTTCCACTGTTTCGGTCTTGTATTGGGCTTCCTCGGGTCTTTCACGAATGGAAGTTCGATCGTGTTCCCGGCACCACGATTTGACCCAGATTTGGTCTTGGATGCCATCGAAGCCGAGCGCTGCACTGTGCTGTATGGCGTTCCAACAATGTTTGTCGCTGCACTTGACGCCAATGCAAAACGGCGGCGCAACTTGGCATCGCTAAAGGCAGGCTTGGCCTCCGGATCGCCGGTACCACAAGCGCTCATGAGCAGATTGGAACAAGACATGGGCATCCAGAAGATGATCATTGCATACGGTATGACGGAGACTAGCCCTGTCACCTTCGCCACGTCGTTTGAGTGCCCGCCGGAGCATCGATTGGATTCCGTAGGGACAGTATTCCCGCACACGGCGGCAAAGATCATCGACCTTGAGGGTAACATTGTGCCTCGAGGTGTGCGAGGGGAAATCTGCACGAGCGGGTACGCTTTGCAGCAAGGGTACTTTGACAACGAAGAAAAAACAAACGAGGTCATGAGGATGGACACAGACGGGGTTATGTGGATGCATACTGGCGACGAGGGCGTTATCGACAAGGAAGGCTACTGCCGTGTGACAGGCCGTATCAAAGACATGATCATTAGAGGCAAGTTAAACCATTTGGTGCCCATGGAGAACAGCAACTAACTCAACCGTGCTTCTAGGAGGCGAAAACATCATTCCAGCGGAAATCGAAGAGAGGCTGCTTGCTCACGCAAGCATCGTGGAGGTCAGTGTGGTCGGGGTACCCGACGACAAGTATGGCGAGGCCGTCGCCTGTTTTATCCGCCAAGCAGAAAAGTCGGCTCGACTAAGTGCAG
The DNA here is from genome assembly GCA_024340025.1 of Tolypocladium tundrense. Classification (NCBI taxonomy): domain Eukaryota; kingdom Fungi; phylum Ascomycota; class Sordariomycetes; order Hypocreales; family Ophiocordycipitaceae; genus Tolypocladium; species Tolypocladium tundrense. Next base: position 23,629 of record JALHBX010000053.1, read on the forward strand.
TGAATGTGGCCGACTGGGTGCATCAGACACTTGGCCGACACAAAGCCCCGAAGCATGTTTTCTGGATCGGTGATGCTGCCGTGGGAGAAGACTTTCCCAAGACGGGGAGCGGGAAACACCAGAAACACATTCTACGCGCCATGGGGGCTCGCTTGCTGCGGCAGACTAAAGACTCCAATGAGAGTGTAGTTAGGGCAAGATTGTGATGACCTCCATACTATCAATTTAATAAGACATGCTAGTATTGCACCAACAGAGGACACACGGCTGATAGTCGATGTTGAAGATGGCCCAATGCAACTTGATGAGATGCGCTTCGTACATGTAAGTGACGATATCGGTAGCTCATTGCGCTGTAATTCACGTCCCCCCAAGCACATGCAGTCAGAACTTCATCAGTGTCGGCGCCAGTTCCCTATTCTCAAATGAATGATGCCTGACTGGTGCTCCGTGTCGCCGCGTGGACCCACATCGAAAGACACGGAAGCCGGACGGCGGACGGCCCGCGTTTCCCCTCCAGCCGGACTTGGACCGTCCAGCCACAACCAATCATCCAGGGGCTTCTGCCGTGCCGCCAATGTCTCGCGAATAAGTATTCAATCGTACAGAAGGAGGCTGTGAAGTTAGCCCAGAGTACACATCGCGCTGCTTGACATCAGCTCACTTCCGATTCGAACAGGCCATCAAGTTAGACACCATGCCTTCGCCAAAGCAAAGGTCACCCATCCGCATTGTCGAAGTCGGGGCCCGCGACGGCCTCCAGAATGTGAAGACGAGCATTCCAACGGCCACGAAACTCGAACTCATCGGAAAACTACACGCCGCCGGACTTCGAACAGTGGAGATCACTTCAGTCGTCAGTCCGCGAGCGATTCCGCAGCTTGCAGACTGCGAGACGGTGCTGGCCAGCCCTCAAGTCCAGAAGCTACTCGCCGATCCCGGGATCCGAGCGCCAGTTCTCGTTCCGAACCTGAAAGGACTGGATGCAGCTCTAAAATACAACGTCAAAGAAGTCGCCGTTTTTGTGAGCGCGTCTGAAGGATTCAGCAAGGCGAATATCCGATGCAGCGTTCAGGAAGGCCTTGCTCGCGCGCGAAAAGTTGCCAACGCGGCCCTTTCTCACGGTCTAGTGGTGCGAGGGTATGTTTCCATGACCCTTACCATAATGGTTACATTATTTTTTTTTTTTTTAAGAACGTAGGCTCATTCCGCTACAGCTACGTATCATGCGTCTTTGCATGCCCCTTCGACGGGCCCACGCCGCACCAGGCTGTGCTACA
>JALHBX010000054.1:0-40286 GCA_024340025.1 Tolypocladium tundrense
AATTGGAGCTTGAAGACTTTGAATCAAGATCCAAAAAATTCAATTCATTTGATTCATCCTTCATTCAAAATCTTCAAAAAATTCGCCTTCATATATCACCCCTAATATCCACCAGCCTAGCTTTGAACACGTTCCTGGAAACTGTTCCCTGCCCTTGAGCCCCCTGATCACGTCAATCATATAGTCCTACACGATGGTGGTTTATGGATAGTCGTCTGGTTTATCCCTCGGCTTACCACGATGACGCTCTCCTTGAGTGGCTTGACGGATGGATTTGGCTCCTCAACGTCAAAAGTGACCTCGTGCGACTTGCACCCCACCACCGAGATGTCGATCCCGCAATTCAGGCACCCAACCAAAGGGTAGACAGAATAAGCGGTACCGCGAGTAGCGGTTTACCCACCTAACATCGCAATAACTTCTTCATTTCACCCATTATTCAAGGCCGCAGAATGCTAGTAATATCATTTCTTTACAGGGTATTATTAATAGATACTGAACGAGTTAGGCACCGATTTTAAGTACCCTCACTATGAGAGGCAAGTTTAACCGCGGTATTACATACATATCCACGTGCCGGGACTCCTACTATCTATTGTTTTGCTAAACGTCCCTGATTGATTTCGCGAATGCAATTAGTTATCTTTGGTAGTTCCTATGGCTGAGACAAGGTCTTTCTTTGGTTACTTACACGGGACAGAGACGAAACGGTGTGAGGAAATAGCTATATAAGTAGACTGTAAATATCAAGTCATCAACCCTCTTATTTTAATAGGTATAGGCTGAAATCGGACTTCTGCGGTGCCGCTTACACCGTGGTTCGCAATCCCATCATGCTAATCATCTGCATACAAAAAACTCTTTCATATTGGGGACTTATGTGAGTTGTATACGCTATCGTCCAGCCCTCTAGCACTGTCTGTGTCCTGAGCCCGACCCCATGGTGCTGACGGCGGTTCGCATTCCCAACTTTTTGTACACACTAGGTGCGGTAGGGACAGCCGTTGCAGAAGGGGCCGTCGCCGTCGCCAGGGATCTCAAAAGGACACTCATTCCGGTTGAAAAAGTACGGAGTGAGGGCGACGGAGCACCGCATGTGGGCCGTGGCGGTTTGGCGGTTGTAAACGGTAAATGTGCCCTCAGTCATACCCCGGTTGACCATTTCGGCAATCCATCTCTTCGCAATATCCAGCTGGTCGCACCAGCCGAAGTCGCGGTAGGCTTTGCATGTTACCTTCCACGAGGCACCAGTCGGCCAAGCATCCATCGGGCTGCTGTCGCCGAATCCGGCGCGGGATGGTCGGCAGTAATCTGCCGCTCGCTTTAGTTCATCATGCTTGGCAGGCTTATCGTCCCACCTCTCGACATAAGCCTTCCTGAAGAACTCCTCTCGCTTCTCTTGCTTGGCATCCTTGGAGGCTCCTGCGATGAAGCTCTGTCCGATTATGTTGCTCGCCCAGTCGCCCCCTTTGCCAAGACACCAGCCCACGCCGCCGCCGCGTATGATATGGAAAGCAAACATAGCGGCTCTGTCGAACCCCGATACCGTCTTTGCCCTCTTCTATACTTCGGGCATGTGATCCAAGTTTCTTTCCTCCATCATCCACATCCTCCATCGTATCACCTCGTACTCGGAGCCACTTGCGGCCAAGCCGGTAGCAGCAAGAACTCCTCCAGCGATAGCAAAGCCAATGTTTGAGTGCCAGTCTCGCTGTTGGAGGGTCATGAGGTCTCGATAAACTGGCGGTAGTTGATCCAAGTCTAGGTTCATCACCTGGTAACTCTCACTAGTAGCATGACGGCGTCGTGGCTGATGGCCTTGGGGCTCTAAATCATCAGGTAGTGTAAAAAACCCGAGATCCGTAGTCGTATTGGCGTTGTAGTTCTGGTTTACGCTAAAGAGTGCGGCAGAAGCGCTGTAGAACGCTGAAAGCAGATAACCAATTTGGAGAAGACGCATAATGGAATAGTGCGATGATTTGAATTTAAGGTAGGGTTGGTATTCAAGATATGTGTTGGACTACCGTAGGTAAGGCCGTGAGCGTTACCATTTATATATCTTCCCAACTCCTGCATACTTCGTACATCGGTCCTTTGAAAATTCTTCCCACCTCCTCGAGTGTAACATCCTCTGCGCTTTCTTGAGTCTGCGTATTCTTCTGGCCTTGGTGCTCCATTATTTCATATACCGGCTTTTATTATCGGCTATCATGCGTTTCCATATCCAATGTTAGTAGTTACGTGCAGGGATACATCCCTAAGCCCCAGAATAATAATTCCTTGCCAGTTCCTGTGATAGGCCTCACGGATGTCAAAACCGGCTTCTCTCCTGATAGATGCGTTAGCAGACACGGGTGAGGATAGCAACGTGCTTGAACCAACAACAACCCCACCTATAGAGCGACATAGGGCCCGGTTTTGAGCCTCTCTGGCCTGATTGTCCACCTAGGAATAGCGGGCCATTATGATGAAACTTCAGACCAAAATCTAACTCCTTCGGCGGTACCGGAGGATATACATAGTTCCGAGGAGTCTTCCTCCACCCCGCTTCTTCAAAGCTCCCAACTCCCACCAACAAACATCAACTCCTCCATCATCGCCTTTCCGTCACCTTGCCATGGAAAACAGCCAGCGTTCCCATGCCAATCAACAGGCTTCATACAGCCCTCGGTCAGCGATCAAGTACCTCGTACGCGCAGCCATTGCCGCGTCATATCCTCCTCGCGGTATTTGGTTTGTGCTGCGCAACCGCGAGCTTTGGCGCCTATTCGGAACGAAACTGCTGCCGACATTTGCGGCAACTCTCTGCATATACCCGGCCCTTTTCATTTGCGCCTTTTTGCCGCAGTATAACTTTCTCTCTGAGACCTTGCACCATGGCCAAAGCTCCTGGCTTAGCGCTGTCACTTTGACTCTAGGCGAAGGTCTGGTGATTGTGCAGCTACTGTACGGAGCATACGAGATGGATCAGTGTCGCGCAGACATGATTGACGTCAGAATTCTTTACAACTCTGTCCTGTTATTCGCTAACATCACCCAAACAGGCAACTTTACTCAAATACTCCCTAGGAGATATCGTCTCGTCGTGCCGAGTAATAGATGGAAATGCGCAAGATGTTGTTAGCGCGCTCTCAATGCAGAAACGAAGTATACCAACCCAGCCATGGTCACTATTACAGATTTTTGATCTATTTAGATTCATTCCCCAGGCTAAATATGTCCAATACCTCGGCTTGCAAGTTAGCGTTTTCCTTCCACTTATCCTCATCCCCTATATTGGTGTACCTGTTTTCATTACCATTGCTGGGGTTGAATTCAGCAGGTTCTTGCACTCTCGGTGGTTCCAGCTGCGTGGGCTGTCGAAATCCGAGCAGGCGAGAGAAACGAGTTCCCTGAAGTGGGAGGATACCTGGTTTGGCATTGTTGCCTTTACTCTGGAGTTAGTTCCTGTAATTTCTTTCTTGTTCTTCATGACGAATGCAGCGGCTTCTGCGATGTGGTCAGGTGGGGTAGAACAAAGGAAGCGAAGAGCAATCAGCGAAGCAATGCTCGAAGATGAAGAGCCGCAAGCAGGAAAGCATCCTGCCTCATCTTTGGGAGAGCATATGGGAGACAAGCTGGCTGGAAGATGAATTGGCGTATGCGCAAGATATGAACTGGTTCTGTTGCCATCGATGTTACGTTGAGAATATATCTTGAAATTGGTCGCCATCAGGAAGATCATGCTATTAGGTACAGAAGATTCCACAGGTATGAGGGAGCAGGCAAACGGTATATATATAATGCGCTAAAGAGATACGTAAGCCCTAATAGTTAAACCTCTTTGTATATTATAGCATTACTAGGTCCTAATGAAACCTCTCTGGCTTTTGCTAAGTGTTACGACCCAGGCTGACGGGCCGCAATATGGGCCGGCTGTGCAGGCGCTATCTTAATATATAGGATATTAACTTTTATATAGAAATTATATATAAGATTTAAACCTTTATATTCAATAATATTATAAAAAACAATACTAACATGCATCTCGACAGTTAGTGTAGAGAAATTCCCACGGGGACTAGTTTACAGGCAAGACAGTGTTGACACTGCAACACAGACAGCAAAGGCATTGAAAACAAACTAACTAATACGCAGCTACCAGCCGGGCAACATTGCACATCTGGATTGCACGAGTCTGGGTGTTCGGAGTAGACCGAACATCTGCGTTTGCAGCATACGCGCATCATCACTTCCACGGTGGCTGTCGCCGTCAAACTCCATGTCCCAGGGAGTAGCAATGCGAGACGCGTCCATGGTCACAACTGTGCACGGGGAGACAGATTGAACAGAAGAAATAAAGGTGGAATAGCAAATGCAGCAAAAGAGATGGACCAATCTGCAATAGCCAACGCTCAAAGTGCTCCGTCCAACCGTCGTACACTGCTATTATGACAACATCGATTCAAAAATAATTAAAGAGCCTACCAAGTGGCGGGATTCACACCTCGAGACAACCTCAATGGGACCGGGCAGTGCGGCGCAGTGTTGTTCCTAGGACCAACATCTACCCGTCGGAACATCTTTGGCTGGAAGTCCTGTTTAGGCCCAGAATGGCCCGTAGCGGCTATGTTCATAACATCGTTGGTTTAACACTCGTCTGAGACACGGATGTCAGCCGGACGGACAAGGCTGCACCAATCGTCACCTCTGCCGCTATTTTCCGAGGTCCAAGTTGCCCATCACCAAGATTCCGTTCCGTTCCATGCACATCAATCTTCATCCACCATGCCAATTGATACGATAAGCGGGCCATTCATCGGACAACCGCAGAAAACAGGCCTTGCCCAGCGACTCGCTACCAGGCTGTACCACGCAACGCGTCGGCTCGAAACGGCAGCAGTGGCAAATCAGCCAGATGCCAGCACCAACACCATCACCCTCGTCTGCATCTCTGATACGCACAACACCAAGCCCTCGCTCCCGCCAGGCGACATCCTCCTGCACGCCGGTGATCTCTCACAGTTTGGTACCTTTGCCGAGATCCAGGCACAGCTCTCCTGGCTCGCTGCGCAGCCGCACCCTCACAAGGTCGTTATTGCTGGGAACCATGACCTGCTGCTAGACGCCGCCTTTGTCGCCGCGCACCCGGACCGCGAACTGGGGCGGCACGAAGGCCGGCGCCGGTCTGATCTGGACTGGGGCGGCATCCACTACCTGGAGCATGGGTCCGTTGACCTCGAAGTCCCGGGAAAAGGTCGGTCGATCAGCGTGTTTGGTAGCCCGTCGACACCACGGTGTGGCAACTGGGCGTTCCAGTACGGAGATGGAGACGGCCAAGGGCCAGGCGCAGTGCCGGCGGGCGCCGACGTCGTGCTTGTCCATGGACCGCCCAAGGGCCATCTTGACGACGGAGGCAAGGGCTGTGAGATGTTGCTTGCCGAGGTGCGGAGGGCAAGGCCCAAAGTCGTGGTATGTGGCCATATTCATGCTGGCAGGGGGGAGGAATGGCTTCTGTTTGACCGGGTCGAGGAGTGGTATGAGAACGTGGTTCTTGGAAGGAGACGATGGGTGTCTGTGGCAAGCCTGGCCTTGTGCTTTCTCTGGCGAACGGCTACAAAGGCTATGAGACCTCCACCGAACTGTGGGCAGACTAGAGGCACGCATCTCGTCAATGCCGCCATGATAGGGGGACGGGGAAACAGTGAGCAGAGAGATGCCATCGTGGTAGTCATTTAGGCAGGAGATCACAACGTGTATTGAACAGTGCCCGAGCATCTGGGACTATATAACTAAGGAACTGTATCGTGCTTATTTCTGGTCTCTCTGTGCCGGTCGCAGATAGGAAGACCAAGGCACTCCGTATTATCCAGGTAAAGCGAATGTCGACGTCTTGGGACAACAATTATTATGAACATAAGTATGATCGTGCCTATACAAGTACTCCCAATACAAGACTCTACGTATCAGAGCCACAAGGACTAACCAATATTCCCCGATATGTACATACTCAAGCCAGCCTTACATTTAGCCACGGAGGGCAGAGAACAAAGATCCAACCTTTTCGAAACCATCTTCTGGAAAGCTCGAGATGAGAGAAACCAAAGCACACAGCTTCTCTATCACAAAGTCTGCGTGGCGCTGGCGCAAGACGTCGCTCGACGTGTCCATGGTCATCTGCAGATCGCCGTCCCCCAAGGGCTTCGACTCGACCAAAATGGTATCCGGCGGGTGAGGCCAGTGGTATGAGACCGTGACCAGGGCCTCTGCCTCGCCGAACGGGAAGGGAACGTCGGGATCGAGGTTTTGGTGAAGGAGGGCGCTCTGGTGGCATGTGCCTGTCGGCCAGGGGGTGGAGCGCTCGACAATGTCGCGAAAGTCCAACAGCTCAAAGTCCAGGCTCTCCTGGTGCTGGCGCTGCAGGAATCGCAGCAAGTCGAGAACGGTCCACGCGCGGTTCAACTTTGTTCGGACCGGGATGAAGTTGACACACATGCCGACAATGTCCTGCGTTGTGGCCGAGGTGTTGCTGCGGCCGTTTGCCATCTGGGTGAAGACGACGTCGTCTCGTCCGGTCAGGTGCGCCAGGAGGATGGACCACGCGGCCTTGACTATCGTGGCCGTCGTGATGTTGTGCAGATTGCCTTCGTCGAGATGAATCGTCTGCGAGGAGGTGACGAACTCGGAGTCTTCGCGGCTGATGGGCTGGCTCGTGTCGCCAAACAGGGCGTTGTCGATCCTCGAGATGGAGGATCCCTCAAGGGTATCTCGCCAGAACGCAAAGGCCCGCTCCGTTTGACTTTGAGCCCATAGCTTCACGTGGGAAGTGTACGTCGAGGCTGCGGGCGGACTGAGCCCTTCATACAGGAGCTTCAGGTCGCGCCACAGAACCTGCAAGCAGTACCCGTCAAACTGGGCGTGGCTCAGCGGAATCACCAAGCACTGGTCGCCTTTGGCGTTTTCTGCAAACATGAATTTCACGACAGGGGTGTTGAGGGTCGGCGTTGTTACGTTCTCCTCGAGGCGGTATTCGTCCACAAAGTCTGCAATGTTTGACGTCGTCTTGCGGAAGCGAATGCGAGTATCGATTTGATCCAGGAGAATCTGGAGAGCCTTTCCTTCTCTTATGACGAAAACAGTCCTCAGAATTCCATGTCTCTGGACGAGCGCGGAGCAAGCCGCTTGCAGTCGGTCGCGGTCCACTGGGCCTTGGAGGTTGACGACCCAGTATTCCGGAGTTTGGAACAAGTAGCGGCCTGCAGCTTGCGTGACGGGGAGAACGTCAAGAATGTTGGTCTCCGAGTAAGGAAACGACTTCGAGCGGGCTAGTTCCTTGATGAGGCCGTCTTTGTTGGGCACGTGCAACTCGAGAGACTGGCAAGCCTTGGCATCGTCTGCTTCGCCATTCGTGTGGGTGGCGGCAGTTAACAACGCCAGGTCAGAAAGCCTGGGGGTTTGGAAGACGTTGGTGACCCGGAACGCGAATCCAGACAACCGAGCTCGCTCAACCAGCCGAATGGCGATGATCGAGTCTCCGCCGAGCCGGAAAAAGTCGTCGTCCATCCCAATCTCTTCGAGTTCGAGATGGAGGACCTCGGCGACCACCGCCTGCAGAGCCTGCTCCGAAGGCGTGTCCGGCGAGCGCTGCGCGACGTGCCGGGGCTGGAATGACTCGATTTGCTTCCTGGAGAGCGCCGCGGCGTTTTCGCGGAGAATCCGGCGATCCGCTTTGCCGTTCGCCGTCAGGGGCATGTGGGCCAGGGGAATGAAGACGCTGGGCACCATGTAAACAGGAAGCCGGCTTTGCAGGAATGCCGTGATTTTCTGGGCTTGCTCGCGATGCTTGTGGTCCGAGGGCTGGAATATCTCATGGCCGTGGCCGTTCGTGGCCACCCCGTCGCTTCTGGACATGAAGACAGCCAGAAGCTGTGCAGAGTTTCTGTTTGGACGAACCACTTCGGCCACCACATCGCGGATGGAGGGACTGGACCGGCGGACTTGCTGTTCAATCTCGCCCAGCTCGACTCGCTGGCCGCGGATCTTGACCTGTGTATCTTTCCGGGTGATGTATCGAAGTGAGCCGTCGGTGTGGTATTGCACGAGATCGCCAGTCTTGTAGAGCCGCGAGTTGGGCCGTAGCTCCTGCAGCCATGGCGGCGCCGACTCGAGAAAGGCCGCCGCAGTCTTTTCCGGGTCGCTGAGGTATCCGCGGGCCAGCGTATGTCCCTCCAGGACGAGTTCGCCGACCGCTCCGATGGGAACGAGCACGTTGTGGTCGTCTTTGTCGACGATCCATGATACGGCCCCGAGCGCGAAGCCAATGTTGGAGGGATCAGACTCAGGGGTGACGTCCGTCAGTGTACAAGACATGGAACACTCGGCCGGTCCATAGCCATTGACCAAGCGCACCTTACCGGCCCAGGTCTGCACGTCATGTCGAGAAACTGGCTCTCCGCCAAAGAGAAGGGTATCGACCGTGGGGACCTCCTCCGGACTCAAAACCCGCGCGACCGACGGCGTCAGATCGAGGCGATTCACTCGGAGCGCCGCGATCGCGCCGGGCAGGTCGTCCCGCAGGCCGGTCTTGGAGGCGACACATATGCACCCTCCCGCGAGGAAGGTCCATATGTAGTCGGAGACGCACACGTCGAACATGTGAGAGGCAAACTGGAGTCCCCGCGTGTTGTTATCGATGTAGAACCCCCGATGCTGAGCCTCGAAACTGGTGTAGAATGCCGCATGCTCGGTCACGATTCCTTTTGGCTCCCCTGTCGAGCCAGAGGTGAAAATGACGTAAAGGGTATTGCGAGGAGAGACGTCGTTGGCGAGGGCTGTGAAGCCGTTCTGATATTGGTTGCGATGCTTGTCGCCCACAGCCACGACGGTCGGAGCCAGGCGAGCCGCGATACTCGTGCAGGCATCGGAGGAGACGACAATTTGAGCATCGATCCCCTCGCAGATTGTCTGCATGCGTTGGAACGGTATCGACGGGTCGAGCAAGACGATTGCACCGCCGGCCCTGACGACTCCCATGATCGCAATGGCGACCCAGCGTGTCTTCTCAGCCAGGATCGGGACGCAGACTTCTGGGCCGACCCCAAGGGCTTGAAGGCGCCCAGCAAGGCCCGAGGACAAGTTGTTTAGCTCCTTGTAGGTAAAGTCGCCATCCCACCCGCATACGGCCTGAGAGTCGGGTGACTGGAGGCATCGCTGCACGATACCGTCGTGCACGCATCTGTCAGTTGCGTCTGGTAGGGTTGCGTTCCACTGCAAAATCTCCTGCAGCCCAGACGGAGCCAGCAGACTCAAATGCGATATCGTTTGGACACTGTTGGTTTGGATCTGCTGCAACACATGGTCAAACTGGCCGAGCATCCTCTGCGCCTGTCGCGGCGCAAGCACGTTTTTGTCAAAGTCAAAGGCAATCAGCGCCGTGTGATCAGAGACCTCGCAGGTTGCTTCCAGTGCGTATGTAGTAAACGACGCTACGTTCACCTTGTCGTCGACTTCTGTCCACAGCTCCCCCTCAGAGCCAGTCTTGGCCGGCTGGATCAAGAGTAGATTCTGGAACTGGCATGCGGCTTCGGCTTCGCGCCCCAGCCGCCGAATGTTCTGCAGGCCAAACTGCTCGAAGGCGGACATTACAGCCGTCTGTTCCTGCAGCCGTTGAAGCTCATCGCCAACCGAGTTGCTGCTGTTCAAGCGAAAACGCATCGGCACTGTCGTGATGGTTGGGCCCGTTACCGATTCGATGCCTTCCATGCTGGCATTTCGGCCGGAGAGGACCAGTCCAAATAAAACATCCGTCGAGTCGGAGTATTGCGAGATCATCAGTGCCCATGCCAGTTGGAGTACCGTGGCGTGTGTAACCCCGGGGAGGGACTTGAGCTGCACTACTTGCCTAACAGTCGAGTCCGTGTAAGGCTTGTAGTCGGCCGAAGGTAGCGCCGGAAACGTCGTGGCACTCGCATCCGCCAACTGCGTGAGCCAATAGTCCCGTGAAAGGCTGTTGGACCTTACAGCGTGATCAATGAACCGGTTGAAAGGCTGGTGAGAAGGTGGCTCGCCAGACATGTACGCCTGCTGCACTTGATCCAATATCATCCGCAGCGACCACCCGTCGTACAGAGCATGGTGCATTATCAGAAGAAACTCGGTAGGGGCACCATTTGGCCGGCTCATGACTAGTTGGAGCAGCGGCTGGCCCAACTGGATTTCTCTTTCCGGCACAGACGAGACGATGCCATCGACGCTGTCGGCATCAACTACCGTCCAGGGCACGTCTCCCGACAGAACCACCTGGTACAGAGCAGTATCCTGCACGATCCGCGTCCGCAGGATTGGATTGGATCTTACGACAGAGCGCCATGCGCTTTGGAATAGAGATGTGTCGATGCTGGACCGAAGCTTGAATCTGAAGTGAGCGTGGTAGGCGCCAGGGGTTCGCATCGAGTGGGATATGAGGCCCTCTTGCAGCGGTGTACACGGGTAGATGTCTTCAACTTGCTCTCGCTCCACCAGGCACTGCTGCTCTGCTGCCTTCAAGACGGATTCCTTGGAGTCTTCTTTGAGCAGCGCAAAGGGTGGGATGTCTGACATGTGTCCGTTGCAGTCCTTTGTGGTAGCCGCCGATGCCATGCTGGACAACCGTGGATGGGAAAAGATGCTCGAGACAGTCAACTGCAGCCCCTGTTGGCGCGCGGCCGCAACAAGCCTCATGGCTAGGATGGAATCGCCGCCGACGTGGAAGAAGTTGTCGCTGGTGCTGATCTTCGCGGCTGTCGAGCCCAGCAGCTCCGCCCACAGGGCTACCAGCTTTGTCTCCTTGTCGGTGGACGGGAGCAGTCTCTGCATAGAGGTGTTGGACAGGTGGTCCAACTCTTCGCTGCTGAGCGCGCCTGCGGCTAGAGACAACGTTCGGCGGTCGATCTTCCCGCTGCTCGTCTCTGGGACGTGGCTCAGCAGGATGAACGCCCCGGGTATCATGTATTGGGGCAGCGACCCCAAGAGTCTACCCTTGGCAGCACGGCACAGATTGGTGAAGGATTCATCAGAGGTGGAAAAGGGAGTCTTCGCCGAGGCAGCTGTGTTGCTCCCCTTTCCGAGGTGTACAAATGCGAATAGGCGTGGGCGACCGGCCGACGACGTAGGGATCACCAGCTCAACAATGATGGTGGCGTCGGCCGGGAATGACGATTTCAGGTGGCTTTCAACCTCTCCAGGTTCCATTCGTTGGCCATTCAGCTTGACCTGTCTGTCTTTCCGACCGACGTACCGGATGTTCCCGTTGCTGGTGTATTGGACGAGGTCGCCCGTGCGATACAACCGTCCTTTGTGGCCGCGAAGCTGGGAGAGCCATGGGGGACTGGTAATAAAGCCCGCAGCCGTCTTTCCGGCATCACCAATGTATTCTCTTGCCAGGATCGGCCCCTCGACTAGCAACTCTCCGACGGCTCCCCAGGCTAACAGTTGGGTCGGATCTACAGGATTTGTGACCCAACCCACGCCACTGACAAAGGGTCCAATTGTTCCCGGTATCCAGTCGGCTGCGGACATGGGGCCAGAGGCACAGAGGAACGTGCACTCCGCCGGGCCGTAACCGTTGAGAAGCGTGAGCTCCTTGTTTCCGGACCATCGGTCGACGTCACGCGGCTGCACGGCCTCGCCCCCGAGGATGAGGGTCTTCAAGGACGGGACATGAAGGGGGTCGATTAGGTGGCATGTAGATGGAATCATAAAGGCCCAGTTGACCCGTTGCCTCTCTATGAAGCCAGCCAAGTCGGATGTCCTGTCGGCGTCAGAGGGGATACACAGACAGCCGCCGGACGTGAGGCTGCCCAGTATCTCAAAGAGGCTGATGTCAAAGGCGTACGATGCAAAGTGCAGCACCCTGGCGGATTGGTTCAGGTTTACTGGCCCACGGAGGTTTCTCAGGCCCGTCGCCGTGCTTCCATGCTCCAACAACATTCCTTTGGGCTTCCCGGTGCTCCCAGATGTGAACAGGATGAACGCTGGGTCCTCAGGACTTGTGTCCGGTGGCGTCTGCGACGGGCTGGGGGGCGGAGTATCCAACAGTGCCGAGGACACGACTATCACGTCGAGGTCGGTGGACACAGCGTCCAATACGCTCTCCGTCTGCGCAGACGCAATCACAATCGTGGCACCGGTTTGCTCGAGAACTTCTCGCATCCGCCCTGGAGGGTGCGAAGGGTCCATCAGGGCACAAGCAGAGCCCGCTTTGAGGACGGACAGAATAGCCACGACGGCCCACCTGGACTTCTCCATGCAGATAGCCGTCACCGGTTGGGCGGCGACGCCGACGGCGATGAAATGTCGCGCGAGCCGAGAGCAGGCTTCATAAACCTGCCCATAAGTAAAAGACCCATCCCATGAGCATATGGCCTCCTTTGTCGGCTGCAGGTGACACTGCTCGAAGACCAAGTCATGCAGCAGTCGGTCCACCCCGGGGGAGAGAGTGGCGTTGCGGGTGAAAAGTGACATATCGTAAGGGCCGACTACCTCAATGTCTTGCACCGGCATGGTTGGGCTTTTGATGATTTGCCGCATGACATGCTCCAGTTGATGAGACAGAGCAGTAGCCTGCGTGCTGGTAAAGCACAACGCATCGAAGTTGCTGATGATCTCGATGGATTGCTTGTCGGCAGACACTGTGCAGACAAGATCAAGCGGAGAACTGACGAATTGATCGTACACGTCGTCGTCTGCTGGAACTTCCCTGAACAATGTCTGCGAGTCCTCATCGGTAGGCTGGATGACCAGGTGGCAGTGAAAGTCGCACGCTGCCGCCGCGTCGGAGCTGACCGTCCGGATGTTTTGCAGTCCGACTTGCTCATGCGGAACCATCCTTAGCAGGTGGCTCTGTATGTCGAGCAGGCTTTCCTTGATGGTTTGGGCGGGTGGCAACCGAACCCGGAAGGGAACCGTCGTGATGGTTGGGCCGACGAGGTGCTCGATTCCTCGTACCGCGGCATTTCTCCCAGCCAGGGTCAGTCCGTACACGACGTCGTCCGATGCCGTGCAGTGAGCGAAGACGGTGGCGCACGCCAGGTGTATCATGGTAGGCAAGGTGAACTCGCTATCGGACGCATCAACGGAAATGCTGTGCGAGACGGACCCCCTCTGCCCCGAGGCCTGCCGCGTAGGAAGAGGCGGAAACATGGCCGCGCTCCAATCTGCGAGCTCATGCTTCCAAAACTCTTGGCTGGCGGCGGTATCAAGCGTCTTGATGTACGCGGCAAACGTATTGAATGGTCGCATCTGCAGGCCCTGCCCGTTGTAGGCTGCTTCGGCTTGCTCCAGGATGCTAGGCAGAGAGGAGCCATCGTACAAAGCATGGTGAAGCCACAAGTGCAGCCGGCGCAGCCCTCCATCATGGGAGACGCTGATACTCTTTAAAGGCTTTCCGTGTGCGACTTCCAGGGCATCGAGATTCGAGTCCCAGTGGAGCTGTTCGCGGAGGACTACTTGCAAGGAGACGCCGCCAGATTCTGCAGGAACGAAGCGAGTGCGAAGAATGGGATTCGCATTGCAGACGGCTTGCCAGGCAGAGTGCAAGCGGCCGATATCCATGTCGGCGGGCAGATCAAAGGCCAGCTTGGCGACGTAATCGCCCTGCTGCTTCATGCTCAGAGCCAGCAGAGCCTCTTGCATCGGCGTGCAGGGGTAGATGTCCTCGATATCGCCCACGTCGACGCCGCATTGGATGGCCGCAGCGCGGATGGTGTCCTGGCCGTCTTCGAGGAGGCAAAACGGAGCAATGGACGACTCGGCATCGTCGGTATCCTTCCGAACGGCCAAAGCGAGATCAGCGAGGCGCGGACGGCTGAACAGGTCGCTGGTCGTGAGGGTAGCCCCAGACTCACGGACAAGGCCAACCACTTTCATGGCTGTGATGGAGTCTCCCCCCAGATGGAAGAAGTTGTCATCCATACCAATCTCATGCAACGGCCGGCGGAGAACGGCAGATACTGCCTGCTGTAGTATCATCTCTTCCGGCGTCGAGGGCGGGCGTTTGACAGTCACCGAGGAACTGTATGCTCGCAGCTCTCCCCTCGAAAGCAGCGATACCTTCTCCCTCAGCAGGCGTCGGTTCACTTTCCCTGCGGACGTAACCGGGACTTGGTTCAGGGGCAGGAACAGCGCGGGGACCATGTAAGTCGGCACCCGGGACCGTAGAACAGCCTCGGCGGACTCAACCTGGGCCCAGAGAGACGGCTCGACCATGGCGATCAAGTCGCCCGCAGATCTTTCCCCAGAGAACAGGATAAACGCCGCAAGAAGCGGCTCGGCGCCCGCGTCCGCAGGCCTCACAATCTCGGCGATGACTTCTCGTGCCCCTGGGAGACACTCGCGCAGGTGCTGCTCAACCTCGCCGAGCTCGATCCGCTGCCCTCGCAGCTTGACCTGGTTGTCTTTGCGTCCCACGTATCGAAGAGATCCGTCGCCCTTGTGGCAGTACTGCGCAAGGTCCCCGGTTCTGTAAAGGCGCCCGAGCTTTCGGCGCAGACGGCGGAGCCAGTCGGGATACTCTACAAAAGATTTAGCCGTCTTCTCGGCATCTCTGAGGTATCCCTGGGCGACAATGGGCCCTTCAACGACGAGTTCTCCCACTGCGCCGATCGGTCGGAGGATCGTGGGGTCCTCTGGGTCCACGATCCAGGAGACGGCGGCGACGCTCCGACCGATATTGGAGGGATCAGACTCTGGGGAAACGTTGGGCTGGATAACTGAGTCGACGGAACATTCGGCAGGCCCATAGGCATTGATCAGGTGGACTTTGTCCGCCCACATGTCCACATCCAACTGCGTCATGGCCTCGCCTCCCATAGCCAGGATGCGGAGCGAGGTCAGCCGCGAGGGGACCAAAGCCCTCGCTAAGGAAGGGGTCAGCGTAGCCCAGTTGACCTTGAAGTCGTTCATTGCCCTTTCTAGGTTGTTGCGACTGTCCGTCTCGCTTGGGATGCAGACGCAGGCCCCGTGAACCAGGGGATACAGTATCTCTGCGATTGACGCATCAAAGGTGAAGTTTGCGAGGTGAAGGCATCGTGTCTGTTTGTCGATGTGGAATCTCCCGCCGTTGATGATCGCAGTGGTGGCGAATGAGCGGTGTTGAATGATGACCCCTTTCGGTCGCCCCGTCGATCCAGAAGTAAAAACGGCATAGATAGGGCTGTCTGGCGACACCGCGGGCTCTGTGAGTTCAGCAGCGGCTTTCCAGCTTTCGTCGCCGTCCATTTCGACAACCTGCAGACCGAGCAGGGAGAGATCGGCTGCGTGTTGCTCAGTCGTAATCGCCATGCTTGTGTCCGTATCCTCGCATATCTGCTTCAGCCGCAAGGTGGGCGTGGACAGGTCGATCATGACAAACGCAGCGCCAGTCTTCATCACCGCCAGCATGGCGACCACGGTCCACAGAGACTTGCCCATACACACCATGATGTACATGCCCGGGCGGGCGCCCAAGCCTTGGAGATGTGCGGCAAACTTGCTGGCATAATCGCCCAGCTCCCTATAGGTCAAGGTGCCATCCCACGCTATGACGGCTGGTTCTTGCGGCTGTCCCAAGCAATGACGGTTCAGGATGTCGTGGACACAGCAGTGGACGCCTTCGGGCAGCTGGTGGTTCCACCCCTGGATCGTCTGCTGATCTTCGGCGTTGAGCAACGCCAGCTCACTCAGTGTCTTCTCGGCTCCTTGGGCGATCTCGCTCATGTTGTGGCTGAACTGGTTCAGGATTCTATCCATGAACGGCTCCGGGATGATGTCCACATCGTATGCAGCATTGAGATGAGCGGAATCCCCAAGTTGCACTTCCAGTGAGAGGACATAATTGTCAACAATCTCTTCCGAGTGGCTGCTCAAAAGATTGTTGAATATTGTCGATGGCTCATCGACCTGAGGAGGTTGGATGACGAGGTGGTTTTGGAACCGACATGCCGTTGCAGCCCCGGCTCCAAGAGCTGCAATCCGCTGCAGCCCCAGGTGCTCAAACGCCATGGTCTCGGTAGAGTTCTCGTGAAGCCTACGCAACACGTCTCGGACCTTGACTGCGCGATCCAGCTGGAGCCGTAGTGGAACGGTGGTGATGGTCGGCCCCAGAATCTGATCAACGCCACTCACCGACACACTGCGGCCAGCAAGGGTCACACCAAAGACGACATCCTCGGAACCAGAGTACTGGGATATGGTGAGAGCCCACGCCAGCTTGACGACTGTTGACAGCGTGACACCGAGTCCTTGTGTGGACGGCACGGGCATCGATCGCTTCATCGCTCGTACTGTGGAGGGCCGATAAGTGATATCTCCGGGGGCGCTGGGAAACAGGGGACCTGCAAAGTCGTCGAGTTGCGCTCGCCAGAAATCCTCCATCTTCTTCTCATCTTGTTTGAGGAGGTAGTCGACGAATAATTTAAACGGCCTCGACTGTGGTGCCTCGCCGTAGTAGGCCGCCTCGACCTGCTCCAAGGTCTTGGGGAGTGACCAGCCGTCGTACAAGGCGTGATGGATGGTGAGGACGAGATAGCTACCAGCACTGCCTCTAACCAAGACAAGGCGTAGCAGGGGGTCTCCGAGCTGAATCACCTTTGAGTCCCGGGTGCAGTCGAGGTCCTCGCTGTGCTCCCACGCGACAGCCCCTTTGACGACAACCTGCAACGCCTCCCCATAATTGGTTTGGATAATCCGGGTGCGCAAGACCGGGTTGCTCCTGATGACCATCTGCCACGCGCGCTCCAGTCTTTGAACGTCGATGGCGCGCGGGAGGCGGTAGACAGAGCGGGTGATGTACTTTGCTGTGGGACACGTGACGGAGAGAGCCATGAGCCCTTGCTGCAGTGGAGTGCACGGATAGATGTCCTCGATGTCCTCTGCCGACAGACCACAGGCTTTCAGAGCAGTCTGCACGACCTGGTCTCTTTTCTGGCCTCCCAGCATTGAAAAGGCAGGAATCTCGCAGTGTTCTCGGCTGTAGGTCATCGCCAGAGCCAGGTCTGCCAGCACGGGGGTTCTGAAGACTCTGTCTCCTGGAAGATCAACTCCCAGATCCTCCCGAGCCACTCGCGTCAGCTCCATGGCGCGAATCGAATCACCCCCCAGACTAAAGAAGTTGTCGTCCATCCCAAACTCATTCACGTGCAGTACTTTGCTGATCGCTCGATGGAGCAGAACTTCCATTGGCGATCCGGGGAGCCGCTTTCCCACTGCACCCCTGGTAAAAGCCTCAAGCTCCCGTCTCGTAAACTGCGATGCGTGTTTCCCCAGCTGTCGCCGGTCTGCCTTTCCAGTCGCCGTGGTGGGAATGGCCGTCACCCGGATCAAGACGGACGGAACCATGAATCGCGGAAGGCGAGCGGCGAGCGCCGTTGTAGTCTCCTGTGCTAGGGCTCGAAACTCTTCACAGGGGGCAGCAAAGAGGTCACAGGCCGGGACGCTCGTCTTTGCCTCTGTGCCGCCGTCTGGCGGGAGGATGAAGCCAAGAAGAATCGGCTTCGAGCCGCTGCCGGCCGGGGTCGCCAGCTCGGCCACAAGCTGGGTGTCGCGAGGAAGCACGGCTCGCATGTGGTGCTCGACTTCGCTCAATTCCAGCCTTTGGCCGTGCAGTTTCGTCTGGGCGTCTTTGCGGCCGATGCATCGTATCTTTCCATTACCCACATACTGTACAAAGTCTCCCGTACGATACATCCGGCCAAAATCTCCTGGGAAGCTTGAGCGCCAGCCAGGACTGGCAATAAAGCGATCTTGCGTCTTCTCTTCGTCGCCGACGTAGCCTCTCCCGACGATCGGCCCCTCGATGAGGAGCTCGCCGACAGCACCGATGGGCGCGAGTTTCTGGTGGTCGGAGGGATCTGCAATCCAGCACAGGGCTCCGAGTGGCGATCCAACAATCCCGGCATGTCTCTCGGCGCTGGTGACAAGATGGGTCGTGGTAAACACGCAACACTCAGCGGGCCCATAGACGTTGAAGAGGCGAACGTTGCTTGACCAGGCCGCGATATCCGACTGCAGCAGCTGCTCTCCCGCCAGGACGAGAGTCTTGACCGACGGAAAGTCCGAGGGCCGTTGAAGTCTGGCGACTGTCGGCGTCAAGCAAAGCAGGTTGACTTGCATCTGCGACACGGCCAGAGGGAGATTAGACCTGCGTGAGGCCTCGGAGAGAATGCACACGCAGCCACCGAACATCAGTGGTGTCAGATGCTCCTGGACGCTCAAATCAAACGCGTACGATGCAAACTGCAACACTCGGCTGTCGGGGTTATATCCAAGGGCGGCGGCGGACGCCTTTTGCCCGGTGTGGTAGGAAGAGTGATTAAAAATTATGCCTTTAGGTGTCCCCGTTGATCCAGAGGTAAAGACCGCGAAAAGAGCGTTGTGAGGCGCGACAGGGGGCTTCGTGGACGGGTCCATGAGAGGTTGTGATTTGAGGAATTCGAGCTGCTCGTCGTCGATGGGGAGGACGTCGAGCTTCAGGGCCGCTGCATCCTCAGCGAGATGCCGCGACGATAGGACCAACACCGTGTCCAGCTTCCTGCACATCTCTTCCAGGCGAGATGCTGGGAATGCAGGGTCCAGCAGGACAAACGCACCGCCCGCCCTTATGACGGCGAGCATTGCAATCACCGTCCACTTCGACTTTTCAAAGTAAATACCGACAAACGTCTCTGGCCCTATGCCGCGGCATGCCAGATGCCGGGCGAGGCGCAGAGAGAGGTGGTCGATGTCCTGGTACGTAAAGTCGCCGTCCCATGCGCAGACGGCGGGTGCCTCTGGCCGGGTCTTGCATTGTTCGAGAATGAGATCGTGGACGCAAGAACGGGCCTCTTCGGGTAGCTTGGAGTTTATCTGCGCCAGCTTCTGAACAGTCTGAGGTGGGCATAGGTCGATGGAGCTCAGCTTGGGCTGCGAGACGAGCTCGGCCAAGACGTGCGCGAGCAGGTCCGAGATCTGGAGGGCTTGCTCCTCCGACAGGACAGAAGTCCAATATCGCAGAGATATGTCCCATTTCTCTTCGACGTAGCTCGCCGCAATGCTCACTGTGAACTTCTCGGTGTCAGCACGGTCAACTCATCCGCCATGGTCGCATACCTTGTCAGAGGAACTGGACGAGCAATCCCACAAGACAGCCGTGTTTGACCGTCGAGCCCTTCCAGGCCCTGCAAACACGTCGTCCCAGTAGGCAATGTTTCTGATGAGGTCCAATGTCTCTTGCTCCCCGGCCAGGTCCATGCAGCAAGTTGCGCCGAGGTCGCGTTGCAGCCGATCGTCCAGGTACGTGAATAGAGGGTGGTCCGCGCCAGTGTAGGACTTGAGAAGAACACCCCATGCCGTTTGGAGTAGATGAGATTTCTGAACGCCGTGCCTGGCGCAGAAGCGCGCAATGCCATCCTGGGCCGCGAGCTGAACCGGAACCGATGCGAGGACATCCTCACCCTCGAAGCTGGTGTTGAAGACGGGGAACAGGCAGGTTTCGTCCCCTGTTGGCGCCCAGGCATCTTCGCGAACGTGCTCTCCCATTGTCGTATCTGAGTGCTCTACTTGAACACAGAGTGGAAAGGGTATGAGTGATGGGAATCACGGTGAGGACCCGGGATGCCCATGTTGATGTATATGGATGGCAGCTCAAGCCACCGTCTCCGCAGACGTCACAATACATGTGCAGCTCGATGAGGGGCAGGAACACGCGCGTTCTGCTTTGCTTTGCAATGTCTCAAAACGCTGTGGCAGGTGAGGCTGGCTGCAGCAAGCTGACCGACAGGGGCGAGTTCACGTCGCTCGACATGTGTCCCCACCACCACGACGGGAGGCATCGCCAATTGACTGCCACGCCATGCAGGACTTCGGCGAGGTGGTGATTTATCATGTAGTTATGTAAGTTGGCGTTCAATGGCGTACGAACCTGCATGACCGAATAGCAGTCTCGGCCCAGTTCTCGTATTCAGCCTGGGATTCTATACCTTGCAACACCCAGATACCTCTAACCTCAACACCTCGTTGACACTGCCACCCGACCTTCATAGTCGTGGTATGATTGCTAGTGCCCGAGTCTCAGAAGCCAACTTCACAACTCCAATCATCATGTCTGAACTCCCCTCTAGAAGCAGCCGCATCCAGCTGAGATGAAGGAACCAGTCTATCAGTACAATGCCTCACTATAGCATCATTGCAGGCACGCCATCTGCCAAGTCTTGACTGCTCCTCCAGGCACACACCACTTACACGTCGTGGCCAATGGGGGGCTCGCTCGACCCCGATCTCCCTGCAACCCAACCCAGCTTGGCATTCGACATGACCTGTTCAAAGTACATTGCAGAAGATTGACTCAACGAGACATGTACTCTGCTAATCGGACAAGGACAGCCCTCTTGAATGCTCGCCGGGGCAAGGCCTCTAGGCTATCCTGGGTCATCCAAGATTGGCACCCGGCTCCGGCCTAGCAACATGCATGGCTGCTTTGGGACGATGCAGTCCAAGGTCGGCAATTGTTTAGCGGACAGGAGACCCAGAAGTGTTGACAACGAGGCGCCTGGTCTACCCAATGGGCGGCAGAGAGAGTGAGCCCAATTAGGAGCTGTACTCCGTATTGACAACATAACAAACCTCCAGCTGGCCCCGTTCACTACGAGTACCCATCAGGCATCAGGCTTGCCCCTCGTACGTACCCTGCATTCGAAGTGTCTGTATGAACATCACCTCGACGCGAGGCTTTGACTGGCGCCGAGACATCGGGAGAGAAAACGTCACAATCCTTTTAAGGACGGCAGCTGCAACTCCGACTAGAATGTGGCTGGCTGCGCTGAGGGATCGCTGCGGACCAGGGTGCACTCCGCAGCTACTAGAACTGCGCGGCGCCCGTTCGACCGTCTCACCGTCTTGGCCGTCCACTTACAGCTCTGCCTCCTTTCCCGTCCCGTCATTGGCGCTGCGGCAGAAGAAACGACGGAGCTCCATCGGAACCGCTGTTGCAGCTTAATCCCGCCTGTCTGCCGAAGTGCAATCTGCACAACAGGGATGCCAATGGCTGGTGCTGACTGACGGGGGCCCATGAAGCCTCCGCCAGCTCGCGTCTTGCCAGCTGCAAACCTCTTTTCGGCCAAGCTGAGCATCCAGTCCGAGACTTGGAGGGTTGTGGCCTCCACGAGACTTCAAGCGAGTCGAGTCCGTGTAAGATGCGTGCTTCTAATCCGTACTGAGTGTCTTATTGCGTCGAGCTTCCGTAGACCCGTGGCGGCGCCCCCAGCCGCGTTTGCCGGGGTGCCGGGTCGAGTCGATGTCGGATGGTTGGGCTGCAACAGATCTGCAGGTGAGCTCTCAACGGCCAGCCTAATCGTGAGGAATTCGAATTTCCGAGTGACAGAGGCTTGACCCGCCGGTGAGCAGCGCTTCCGAGGCGGAGGCTCACGAGGTTGAGGAACGTCGCTCAAGGTTTACTGCAGCATAACGACATGCGACGAGGCAAAAATGCGGACACAATGGCGGACAGCAGACGAGATGCCCGGCGGCTAGACACGGTCGGGGTCTCGGCGCGCCTTCAGCAGCACTGCATATCTGGTTAGACATCTCGGCTGCATGGCCACCTGGGAGTACTCGTACGAAACGCCTACCATCGCGAACCGATCTACTAAGCGAAGGGGAGGAAGTGGACGTCCCGACGATGGGTTGTCCTTCACCGGGCGCGAGAACCCGTCCTGCAGCCTGGCCTTCCGCGACGATGCCACCGGGATTGCGTAAGAGGAACTCATCTGAGGAGCCATCCAGTGCCTGAACCACCTTCATGCCGTGGTACCATCGCACGCGGGCTCATATAAACCGTCTGGTTCCACAAGTGAAGTCGGCGAGGAAGCAGCCTGTGACACCTTCACAGCGTCTGTGTTTCCCCTCATGATGTGGCTGCCGCCGATGCATGCACAATTGAGCCTCGTCGGAACCCATCCCAACTGATTGTGGACCAGGCGGACGAAACTGACGTCGTACACGAGCCAATGGCCAGACTGAAGTGTAGCCGTGACGACAATGTCTCGCGTACAGGCTCACCAGTCACGGCAGCTCCAATGCGAAGACGGTTGAATGACGACAATCGTCACGGCAGATCCAATTGCGACGGTCGAGCATGACGACAATAGTCAGTCCGCTTGCTCAGAGATACAGAAGGATACTACTCCAGGTCGCATCTCGAGCGGACTCATGTTACCGACGCCAGATCGAGACGGAGCAGCAGACGGGTGCAACCCAGCACGCCTGGCGTGATCGGCCGCTCAAGATCATCGCTCCTGCCGATCCTGCCTGGTTCGATGCTGTGCCGACGTCAACTTCATTGTTCATGTTGTGTAACTGGGTCGCTGAGACGGGACCTCAACTTTACTTTACGTAACCCCGCCGATGCTGCGATCGTGTATCCGACGTCGTGGAACAGGTGGAAACCAAGGAGTAAACTCGAATGTAGGATGCTTGCTACGAGTCGCTGGGTGTCGGACAATCTGCAGGGTAGCTCCTCTGACATCCATCCCAGCTTTGCTCCGATGGCTCGACGCTTTCACCGAGCAGGTCTATCTTCAGTTGACCTGCCAGCTCATCTCCGTCATTGACATACTACAGAGTGACACCTTGGTGACGATATCAGTCCATGACGAGCTGCTGTAACGACGGGTACCTCAGCCACGGGCCTCACGCACACGACAAGTCTGAAGAAGCAAATTGCAACTCGCCTATGGCTACCTCCTCACTCTCGTGTTCGCACCTCGCAAACCCTCACTCCAAACACACTCGCAAGACCCTTCCCTAAAGCACTCGCAAAGCCACTCTCGAGCATAACAGTGAAAACGTGTCATAATATACATGCAAACCACCCCTTCGCCCAGACGCCATTGCCCCCGTGCCCCCCAGTTCCTTCCTAGCAAGTCTTGAAGCCGACGATCAAAGCATCACGGGAGCGGTTGTTGAAAACTGTAATGAAGCTGATGGAAGCCATGCGCCGTTCAATGCTCAGGCGACACCATGCGGATCTTGGCCGCGGATGACTGGCGCGCCGACGACGCGGCCGATATCTTCCGGCCTGCGGCGGCGGCGTTCTTGGTCGGCGTGCGCTTTGCGGGGGACTTCTTGTCCGGCTTCGTGTTCTCGTCGCCCATGGCGACAATGGTCAGGCTCGAGGCGCGCGACGAGACCCGCTTGGTGCGGGCGAGCTGGCCGTACGTCTTGACCACCTTGGTGCCTTTCTTCTTCACCAGGGCGCCTGTGCTGGCGCGACGCTTGCCGGGGGTGCCCTTTGCTCCCAGGGCCGCCTTCTTGGCGTTGACGGTGATGCTCGACACGCCCTTCTTGAGGGCCGTGGCCGCGCCCTTGGCGGCCTTGACGCTGGCGTTGGAGATGGACCGCTTCACCC
Organism: Tolypocladium tundrense; assembly: GCA_024340025.1. Lineage (NCBI taxonomy): Eukaryota > Fungi > Ascomycota > Sordariomycetes > Hypocreales > Ophiocordycipitaceae > Tolypocladium > Tolypocladium tundrense. Next base: position 23,375 of record JALHBX010000054.1, read on the forward strand.
CCTTGGCGGGCTGCACCTTGCGCTTCTTGGCCTTTCCCTCGTCGGCCTCGTCGTCGCCGAGGAGCTCCTTGAGCTTGCGCTTGCCGGCCTTGACGGTGGCCTTGACCACCTTCTTCAGGTCCGTCTTGGGGGCGCGGGGCTTCGGGCCCAGCACGCCGCGGCAGTTGGGCTCGCCGCAGAGGCAGATCTGCACGTTCTTGGCCGAGAAGGGGTCAAAGTTGTAGTCGTAGGTGAGCTCGTCCCCCGTCAGGATGGGCCTGTCGCCCGCGAAGAGCGCCATTCTCGGCTGCCCTGAGACGATCCATTTAATCATCCGGCAGTTGGGGTTGCAGCTGTGATTGACGAAGCGGGCGATGCTGCCCGTGGTGGCATCGATGATCATGTTCTGGTCGAAGCTCATCAGGTAGTAGCACTGTGAAGGGTCAGCAACGGCAGGCCATGGGGCTGCTCCCTCGACATACCTCGTTGTCCTTGTAGACTTCGTTCATGCGGCGTTCGCACTCCTCCTCGGTGATGATCTCGCCGGCATACTCCATGATGATCTGGTTGGGCCGGAAGCAGCGGTTGCTGCGGACGCCGTAGCCGCGATCAGACGTCTTGATGACCTCGACGCCGACGCGGTACTTGCCCCCCTTGGCCCGTCGGGCCGTGAGGTCCTGAAAGGCGCGGTTCGTGCAGTACTGCTTGCCGATGTTGCAGTTGGTGAGGTCACACTCGTACAGCATGATCCGGTTCTGGCAGCTCTCGCCGCAGCCGTCCTCGGGCTTGCACACGCACTTTGACTGATAGTCGTGCAGGTGCGGGAGCTTGCGCCAGTAGTCCTTGGAGTCACCAATGAACCGGTCTGGGCAGCGTCAGCAAGCAAACAATGGACGATGGGACCAGGTCAACATACTCTTAGTCATCTTCTTCCACTCATCAGGCTTGGGCTGGCCAGGGGGCAGGGGGTTACAGATTTGGTAGGGCAGTTTGAAGTCGCGCCCGGCGAGGAGCATGCGCAGGCCGGTGTATATGGGCAGCGGCATGGTCTTGTTGACGCGGCCGCTGGGGATCAGCTCGGGCAGCTGGGCGAGCTTCTTCTTCTCGGCCGTGGTCAGGCCCTTTGACATGTCCAGGGGGGCGTCCTGCCCCGCGTAGAGGCCCTTGTCGAGGTACTTCTTGACGCGCCGCTTGCGGGTGTTAGTGATGGGCTCCGGCTCCTCCTCGTCGGGCTCCGGGGCGGGCTCGGCCTTGGCCTTGTCGCGGGCCGGCGGCGCGGGCTCGTCGGGGTCGACGTACTTGCCGTTGGACCAGACCGTGTGCAGGACGGGCCGCTCGTCGACGCCCGTGAACTCGTTGGTGTCCTGCAGGCGCCGCAGCTCGCGCGACATCTTGGCCACGCCCTTGTCGACGGCCCTGCGGCCGCGGCGGCCCATGGTGGACAGCTTGGACCCCAGCGACGAGACGCCCGAGAAACGCGCGGCCGAGGCACGCGGCGAGGCACGCTGGGCGGCCGGGGGCTGCCTCGCCTGGCGACGCGTGCGCGGCGTGTCGAGGCCCGCGGGGGACCACTGCAGCTGCAACGCGTCGATGCCGGCCTTGAGGGCCCTGTTCTGCCTGCGGGTCGCGCTCGACGGGGTGCCGGACACGCTGCCGACCAGCGTGTCGCCCGAGATGGTGCGACGCCTGCGGTCCGCGACCACGTCGCCATTGGCGCGTCGTTTGCCGTGGCCGTCGGTGCCGCTCAGCTTGGCGAGGTTGTAGACGGGCGTCGAGGCGCGTGCTCGCCTCGTGCGGCGCGCGGGCGACGGGGGCGACGGGGGAGCCGGCGCCTTTGCCGTGTCGGTGCTCGTGCTCGTCTCGGGCGGGGGCTGCTCGGGCTCGTGCAGCCGGACGGGGGGCGCGTCGGCCGCATCGTCGGCGACGGTGATGACGTCGTGCTTGGACGTGTCCGAGTGCAGGCTCGCGCTGTCGGCCACGGTCGTGGGCGGCGTGGACCCCGACGACGCGAGGTTCGACGAGGTGTCCGTCGCGGTGCCCGACGAGAAGCTGGCGCCCTCGGCGAAGGGATGCGTTGCCATTGGTGCGGTGTGAGCGCAGACGGGAGCTAGAGCAGGCCTGCCAACATGTGAACGGGGCGGAAATATCAGGCTCTGCGGGTGTTTGGTATCTTTGGTGTCGGGGCTGTTGATGTGTTGTGGTGCGGACGCAGACGCAGAGTCGAGGGAGTTGGCGATTGGTGCTGGTTGACTGCTAGCCACAGACGCGCTTGGGCTGGCCAGGGAGGCACCGACTGCGTGTTAACAACCGCGACCGCCTCAACCACCACAAACAATGCAGCCGCGCGGGCAAGGCGCCGAGTCGGCCACGAACGGCTGCAGCTGTGTCTCGTCTCTGGCAAAGTCGACGGTGCCGTCTGGGGCAGCGAGACGCCGGGCGGACTGACGGACGCGTGGGTGCTGTGGCTGTTGTTGGTGACGGTGCGTGCGTGAGCGTGTAGGAACAGAGTGCGTGTGTAAGCGGTGGGAACGGGCGCAGGCGGTTTTATTGCGAGGCTGGTATTTGGTAAACACAATCCTCCTCCTCTCTCCTCCTTCTCCCCTTCTCCTCCTTCTCCTCCTCCTCTCTCCTCATCCGCGTCCTCCCGTCACTCCTCACTTTTTCTCATCATTCACTCGTGCTACTCCTAGTCCACCAATTCATATGCCCTCATCACCTCACCTGGTTGTCCGCCACTTACACGCACCCCGTCTGGCCCGAGCCCTCGTCACGTTGTTGCAGCACGACCTACTGCCCTTGGTATGTTCTCTACAGCCTCGATGCACTTCATTTGCACGTAGACGGTACAAAGGCCCCGCGTATTCGTGTTGGATGCGGTTCCATGAGGCATCTCAGGCACGGTGAAACTCCCCCTACTATGACCCGTGCCTATGCCCCGTGATATCCCATGCCGTGCATCCTGGTGATGCCAACGATCCGCAATACCCAGCTTATGCTTCCCGTGCCCGGCTGTTGCATCGGCACCGCCGGATTGCTCAGCCGTTGCCCTTGATGGGGGCCGGCCCGGCTGGATCGAGGTCTAAGCTCAGGTCTCGGACGCCACTCGCCATGGCGAAAAGCATAAACGCCGTTGGCCTTCGCGTTGCGCCTCGAACATATGCGCGATGTGTGGATTGTGCCACTGGCTGCCAGTTTTCGCAGTGAGGCTATTTCGCTGCTGAAACGGCGACGTATCAACTCCAATGCCAGTGGCGTAGACGCTCTGCCCGGGTTTCCCGCGAGCACGCGTCTGTCTGCGGGCTTGGGCGCGTGGCAAGCACGCACCGGGGGAGTGATGCCGTGGTGCGTGTTTTGAGATGTGGCCCCGTACGCCCTCGATCAGTAGGGACGCCGTCATGTGCGGCTGGGGAGAACTCGACGCGTAAACACCGACGGCGACGTACGAGCGGCTACACGCCTGGCCGGCTGCAGCGCTATGCATCGAAATTTACTGTTCCCCATTATTCGGGCACATTGGATGAAGAGTCAGGTTGCCGTCTGGCGGTGGCCTCCCTTGCCCGCTGAGGCATAATCACCCGGCCGTTGACGTTGCGGACAACCGTGATCAAGGGATCTAGCTTATCCAGTGACGAAAGGGCCGACCTTTCCGGTTGCTCGGATCGCGTTTCGACCGCCGTCAAGATTGTTCAATCCGTCGTAATCGCATAGTGATGGTCATCAGGCCAGGTAAGCCATGGTGCGCTCCTCATCCACCCTAGCCGGACGCTCGCCTTAGCCAGGCATCAAAAGCGCACGCCGACGAGGCATTTACGAATGTCAGCGCCCGAGAATAACCGCAACGGCGCTGCGATTGCGAGGCCTGCCCGGAATTCTCATGAGACTCCTCGCCGTCTCCCTGTTCGGCATCTACCTTGTGTGATGGGCTGTGACGGGACGAGCCAGCTCCCTCAATCGGACTCTCCACAAACACTCTACATTTCACACGAATTGACAAGTTGGAATAGGTTCAAGATTGACCAGCAGCTAGCGTGTACGGTGTGCCTCGCTATCGTGTGCCCGTCACACATCTCACACCTAGGTATTTGTGCTCAAGGTGCCTTGTGTCAATCACGATATTCCACGTCGCCCCCTAGCCCTACAGTTGACACTCGGGCTCGCCCAGCCAGTTAAATATTCAGACACTGAAAATCCGCCGGGGATTGACGGGCTGTTTCATCGACCAGGTTCCGGCCTTCACCTCACCTCCTCGATCCGGCGACTACCTATCCTAGGTAGTTGCGGCAACGCACCAGTAACCGACGGGAAATTTCAATCCCCTCATGTCATTTGCACCTGAGGTACATTGCAAGAAAAAGTGAGGCTTTTGGGGTGTCTTGACTTGGACGAGGGTCCGCTGTTGTCCAGAATCTTCACATCAGCACCTCAATCACAGACACAACCACCACGCCGAGGACGTCATGGGCAATTGGCAAATCTATTGAGTCCACGCGCTATGAGCGAGCCTGCAAATTAGAGTGGGGGTATTATCGCGCTATATAAAGCAGAGCATAAAGCAACTTCTCAACGCGAGGCAACATATGGCCATCGGGATGGCTGCGCACAAATTCATCGAGCAGCAACGGCGCGCGCACTTTGCCGACAATCTCGTCGTAAAAATTTCTCTCCCTTAGGGGGCCGTCTCCTTGTCGGCGGCCTGAGCGGTCTCGGTGGCTGGCTGGGGCTCCTCAGCCTTGCCGTTGGTCTCAGCCTTGTCGGCTCCAGCGTCGACCACCGCAGCGGCTGGCTTGGTCTCGGCGGGCTTGTGCTCCTCAGGCTTGTGCTCCTCGGGCTTGTGCTCCTCGGGCGCCTTGGAGTCGGACACGGCAGCCACCGGAGCCTCGCCAGTCTCCGCAGGAACCTCGTCCTTCTCGACGGCCACGTCCTTGAGGGTCACGGTGAGGCCCTCCTTGACACTCGGTCCCTGGCCGCCGTACTCCTTGGGCAGGCTGGCCTTGATGCCCTCGAGCTCCGTCGCCAGCGTCGTGCCCGACGTCATGGGGTGGAACTTGCGCAGCGTGGCGGGCGCGAGGAAGAACTTCATGGCGCCAAACATCCAGCCCATGATGGCCGGCACGTTGACAAAGTACTTGTGCGCCAGCAGCTCCGGGTACGCCATGGAAAAGGTCTGGATCGTCTCCTTACTGGCGGCCTTGACGTCCGGGTCCATGCGGAAGAAGCTGACGGACTGGTAGTCGTGCACCTGCAGCATCTGGTGCGGGTCGGCGGCGTCGGCGCCCTCGGCGATGGGCTCCTTGATGTCGTTGAGGTGCAGCTGCTGGACGCTGAGCTCCATGAGCGCGGCGCGCCACTTGATGAACCTGGGAGCGCGTTAGACGGCACCAGCCGAGCACGGGGTGTCGAGGGGGCCTACTCTTGCACGTCGCCAAAGGTGGTCTTGTTGTCCTTGACGGAGCCGTAGATGTTCCAGGTGATGACCGTCTCCTTGCCGGCGTCGTCCTTGTGCGTCGTGACGAAGCCCAGGCCGCCAAACTTGCGGCGGTCAAAGGCCTCGGCGACGAGCGCCGCCGGGTTCACCTTCTTGCGCCACTCGAGCGCAGAGACGAGCTGCTTCTCGGCCGCGGCCACGTCGCCGTTGTTGGCGCGCAGAAACTTTTGCAGAATCACCTGCGTCGGGGCGTGGTCTGCTCCCGCGAGCTCGACGCCCCACATCTCGCCGTGGCCAGCCTGCGCGGTGATGTCTGCCAGGCGAGCAGTGAGCTTCGCGAGGGGCGTTTCGGGCGCGGCAGCGGGAGCCTGTTCGGTCGACATTTTCGTGGTGTTTGGGGGTGAAGGTGTATGAGCAGAGTAGAGGTGAGGAGCTGACAGGCGGGAAGATGGCCTGTTATCCTTGTTTGTTGGGGCCTTGGACCCTGCAACTACCCGAGACGTGCGACCTGCGTTACGAGTACGAGCTTCCCAACCAGCCCCAGTCAGACGAAACAATGCCAAGAGAGGCCTCGGAAGCTGCAATAAAAGGACTCAAACGTGTGCTGTTGCTGTTGCTGCCAGAGAAAAGAGCTGTTGCTTTGTTGACGTTGACGACGGCTGATGCCAGGCCTGCCTGGGGCAACCCTTATCGATCAGATGGGTCAGAGCTCCAGCGGGTCGCCAAGGGCCGTCAGGGTTCCTGCAGCTGCCCACTGGCCGACCCCCTGTCAGACGCCCAGCTCCGAGCTAATCCGAACCACCACCCATGGAGCAGCGACGCGTCGCTGGCTGCAGCCGTGACAGCTGTTGAAGAGTCTTTACGGGATACCATTGGACGGGTGGGATGAATTGGGCTGTCTCATCCAAGCAAGGAAGTAAACAGATGATACGTTGTCTTGGAAGCACCACATCCCGAAACAGTTCTTCAACAGCCTCACCAACACCTCGCTCACGGGCAAACAAGAGGCATGAATCACTTCGATTCACGCAATCCTCACAGCCCTAGCGGCCCACTATTAGAGCAAACTAAGAGCAAGTCCTTCACCACACTCCAACCTCGCAGAAGCCCGGACATAAAAACCAGGATTCGTCCAGAAGCCAGCAGAAGTATCCTGACGGCTCCAAGCCGCCCAAGCTGCGTTTATGTGGCAGTCCCGGTGCTGTTGGCACTGGAGAGGCTGCCCTATGACGCCAAGACCAATGTAGCCCTTTTGGCGGCCAGAAAGAAACAAAACCACCGAAAAACAAACCCCTCATCCAGCCCCTGCAGCCGGCTTGTCCCATCGTCCAGCCCAGGTCCATGGCGTTACTGGCTGGGGAGAGCGCGGGAGAGGACGCGCTCGACCGCAGAGAACTCGGCGTGCGCGACCTGAGCCAGCGTCATCTGGTCAAACTGCGGCCCGAAGCTGTGTCCGAGCTCGGCCCAAAAGTATCCCCAGTACATGTCCGTCTGCTGGCCCTTTTCCTGGAGCTCGGTGCGGCTGGCGTGCGGGCGGGTGAGCATGTCGCGGTGAGTCTGCTCGCGGATGATGGAGATGTACCACTGCATGCCAGTTAGCCAATGTCACGGACGCTGGGATTTATATCACGTACCTCGATGACGTCGAGCGGCGCGCCAGGCTTGGGCGCAAGCGAGTACTGGTGGCGCCAAGAGTACGCGTATCGGGGCTGGCCATAGAAACGCTGCTCCGTCTCGGGGATGTTGAGCAGCCAGGCCAGGTTGTCCTTCATCAGGGGCGTGAAGCCGGGGCAGGCCAGGGCCGCGTTGGTGAGCCGCATCTGGAGCTGCGTGGTCAAGTTGATGTGATCGCAGCCGCGGTTGACCTTTTCGGAGAGGACCTGGAGCAGTCGCTCCGTGGCAATGTACATGGCATGGCGCTGACTGACAGTGATGCGGTCGGTCGCATACCATGGGAACTTCTTGAGCGTGCTGATCAAGCACTCGTAGGGACGCTGGGGGCAGTCCTTGGAATACGGCGACTAGCACGGTCAGCAATGTTCTGCGGGCATATCACGTCACGACGAAGCTTACCCGGTGAGGAACCTCGACGTGCTTGATGAGCATCACCATCTCCTCCTCAGAGACGAAGCCCCTGAAGTTCTCCCAGGCGTAGTTCTGGTTAAACGGCTTAAAGTGCGGAGTGGCACCGTCCCAGATCAGGCCGCGAGCGAGCGGGAACAGGTCCCTCATCAAGTTGGCTTGGCTGGAAAGTTCGACCTCGATGGGCCTGTCGCCAAGGCGGCTCACCCGACCGCTCTTGAGGTTGTGGTGGTGCTTATCCACCGCCTTCATGGCCTCCTCGAGGCTGACAAACTCGACGTAGGCGTCCATGGTCTTGCTGGTCACTCGCTCCATGATGATGTGAACCGGCTCTTCCGAGTCGTTCAGAATCTTGGAGTTGCGTCCAAGGAAGGCAATAACTTCCGAGCGCTTGGTGGCAAAGGGGATCTGCATATGAGCGTCAGTGAGAGTCTTCTCAATTTCTGATGATTGTGACTTACGTTCTTGAGCTTGACGACGCCGCGGTTGATGGCCTGCGCCATGCGCGGTGCCTCGACGAACGGGAAGTTGATGGGGTCCATCGCGGTGGCCACCAGCGGGAGGCCAGAGGGAGTGCTGGTCAAGCTGTTAAGCTCCGACGAGCGGCTCGCTCGAACCTCTGTAGCCGGCACCACGGCAAGAGAGGACGAGTAGCTGACCGGAGCCTCTGGGCCAGGATACAACTGCACCAAAGCGTGGCCTGCTGAGACCTGGGACTGGGTCGGAAAAGCGGATTGCTGGACATTTGCAACCTGCTGCTGATGCGGTTGACCGTTGACAAGGCCACTGGGGTCAAACTTTGGCGGCGGCTCACTGCAAACAACCGGCTGGCCAGAGGTTCGAGGTGCGTAGTTGCGCGGCTCGGTCAAGGTGCCAGACTTGGAGCTGGCAGGGCTGAACGGGTATCCATTGTCGTGTCCGCCATCACGGCACTGAGACGACGCGGGGCTGACCAAACCAAAGGCGCCGCACGAGTGGCTCTGCGGAATAGTAGGGCCAGATGTCGTGACGACAGGATTGGGGTGCTGCACAAGCACAGGCGGTCCCTGTCCATTCGGCACAGTGGCCTGATACTGGCCTCCCACGGGCTGGAAACCGTTGTGAAGACCTGCGGCGAGCTGCTCCTGGCCGTTGTGCTGGAGCCCAGTCGACCGGGAGACGCCGTTGACAGCCTGGCCGGCCGGAGCGCCATTCTAGGGTGCTCCAGTTGGGCGGCCGTCGCTGTCTCGAAGCGTCTTGTTCAAGAGTTCAAAGGTCATCTGGTCAAAGCCAGCAGTCTTGGGCTCTGCCCCAGTGGTGGCAATAGTGTGGGCGCGGGCCTTGGTCAATTTGCCGTTGATGGTGCTCTGGCCGGCGTTGATGTGGGCTCGATGCTTCGTCGCATCTCCAAAGGCATCGGCGGTGTAGCCGGGGCTGCCCTGGACGATATTCCCGCCAGCATCATGATAGGCGATGTTGCCATTGAAGCTGCTGCCCAAGGTGCTGGCGTTTTGGCCCTGGATCCCATTCTGCATGGCATTAAAGTTCCCCTGGGGAGCAATTTGAGCCACATGGTTGTGATTCAAGATGTCCTGAGTATTGTAGCCATTCTGAGCACTGCTGCTGGCCAAGTCGCTCTGAACGTGGCTGCTGGTCGTGTCGGGAGAAGGGCCTCTGCTGAAGTCGTTCTGCACAGTGCTTCCACTGCCGTTACTCTCAAAGGTATGGCCGCTTGCGGGTCGCAGGATCACATCGTCATTCGCGACATCATCGGTGACCTTGACAGCAAGTTACGTTAATAATGGCAGCGGGCTAAAGGGGGGGAGGCGTACATTCTCCGGCTGGGGAGTTGTGTCCGCGGAACGAGGCACCCAGACGCTCGACTGGGGGTTCAACATGCTCCTGTTGCCGGCTTCATTGTCGCGTCCTTTATCACGGCCGTTGTAGCCGCCATTCTCGTGACCCTTGAAGCCGCCGCGACCACCGCGACCGCTGCGACCACGTCCACGAGCGCCGCTTGGGGCAGAACGCGCGTTGGCAGGGTTTGCGGGGCGCGAATCAGCATTGTCGGGCTGAACGCGTACGCCCTCTTCTCTGGGGTCTTTGGGGACAATCCCCTTGTTGGGCCTGCCACGACGGTATGCCATGATTCCGGTGCTAGTGATCCAGCGTCAGCTGTGTTCGTTGAACGAATTGAAGCGCAAAACAACATGCTCCGTGATGAGGACGCGGGTGACGAGAACGGCTCAAAACTGGCAGAGCTGAAACAGAGTTGAGATGAAACCGATAATTCAGATCGTTTGAAAACATGGCCCAAGAAACTTAAGAAGATGGGCTCAAACCTTTGGTGCAAGAGTGCGTCTTGCTGGTGTTTTTGTGCGTTTTTGTGCGTTTCCGAGTATGTTTATCCCAACCCACGATAAGTGCTCAGGAGGCGTCTGTGGAAGCAATACAGCGCGCACAAAATGCTCCAAGGTGCCAAAGCCGCAGAGGAGCTCAAAAAACGGCAAAATGCAAATTGAGCGCAGAGATGTGCAGAGGAGACGGGGAGAGTAGTTGAGCAGGAGAAAAGCGGGAGCGTGTTGCGTGCGCAAACCCCCAACCTCGCAATTAAACTACTCGCACACGGGGAGAACGGTTAGAGAAGGAGGAGAAAGTTGGTGCCTGAGAAATTATGCTGCCGGTTTTGTTCCTCAGGTATCCAGCGACTGAACGTGGTGGCTGGAGGTGCTGCTCCCTGGGGCTTTGTCGCGAGCTCTCGCAGTGAGGACCGTGGGGGTCCTGTGGTGATTCGAACAATGAATAGCACTGTTGGGAACAATGCCACCTTGAATAAGGAAGCTCTCAACTGTCGATGTCGAAGCTGAGATCTGGCGTTACAGTCGGCTTGGCCAGCACGGAGGTTTGGGCAATTCTGTCTCGAGCCCCATCAACCAAGCAAAAGCATTGGAAGATCCAAGAGCGCGGTTGCAGTGCTAGGCCGTGCTCCTGTGCTCGTCGGTGGAGGTCGCGTGAACCATTGATGGTTGCTGCAGTGATGCGGGATGTTGCAGCTTGCTAGGTAATTACTCTGGTTTGGCGGTCAGCGGTCAGCGGCCATTTCAGGTATTCGAAATTGAGCTCACTGACCTTTAAGCTGATCGTATTGTCGTTTCGTCGCACCTTGGCTCTCATGGCGCAATGAATCGCCCATGGTTTCCATTGACCCGACAGGAGCTATCGTCGTTGGCGAAGCGATATCGGGCATGTCTAGCATGTTGCTGGCAATGACGGAGTCTAACATGTTAGAAGGCGTCTGCCACCACCGATTGCACAGCACCCATCACATCTACCCTCGCCACCGGTGTTTTGAACATGGTTCATTTAGCTACATCGAAGGTAGCTTTGTATCTATTCCGCGGAGCCCATTGCTTCTCCATTTGCTGTTCCTGTCGACCCTGTGGCCCGACAGTTGGTCAACAATTAGAGCCGCGTGCTTGCATTCATAGCAAGCCTTGCATGCCTACCCGATCCACAATTCATCCATCCTGCTTAATCAAACTACACGGAGTCAGCATATGGCGTGTTCCCAGGACGAGCTCAGGTTCTCAACATACCGGCGTTAGGAAAGACTCCGCCACGAATCGCGCTCTCGCGTTCAACTGTATGTCCGTCAGCACCTGCAGTGGTACGCGGTCAGGGGGTGATCGTACGAAGAGCTTCATCTCAGAGATTTCCTTGTCCACATCCTCCATGAACTGGATGATAAAGTCGACCAGCTTGTGCTTGAGCATCTCGTCGGTATGGAAATTCGTTATTAAGAAGGAAATGTCGTAGCCCTGCAACCAGTCAGCTCGCGGCCCTTGCAAGTCCAGAGCGCCTCTGGCGGAATACAAACCTGGATCGGCTTCCGCCGCAAGATGAAGAAAGACTCGGCTCTTTGCGTCAGGAAGCGCGTGAACTTGTGTACCAGGATATGCTCGATCTCGTCGGCCTGCTTGATCTTGATGCTGATGCGGATCGAGTTGATGCTCGGCTCGATCAGGACGCGCTCGTTTTCGTTTCGCGCAACCGTCAGGGGCATCAGGAGGACTTCGGGGGAGGTCTGGGCCTCGATCTCGGGGACATTATGCCGCTCGGCCGTCTGGGAGGCAAAGTTGGACAGCGTCAACGCGGCCGTGAGGCTGCTGCGCACGCATTGCAGGTACGGTCGGAGGGATTGGGACTGCGGGACGAGACATTAGCACACTGCTGCGTCGCGTAGAACGAGTGTGGCGCACCATGACTGTTGAGGATGGAGGCCCAGGTGGCCGCGGAGTGTCGCTGTCGTGACGATGTTGTCCACGCGGAGGATGGCTGGACTGGCGGTGCTCAGCGGGGTCGATTGCGGATGGAGCTCGACTGACGTTCGAGGTGGGGCTGCCTGACGAAGCACAGGAGAAGCAGTGACAGGTCAGCTCACGTGACGCCTACCATGTAAATGAAGATGGAGACAACTCCCTTGGTGGAATTACGACCTAAGTTATTAGAGAGAATATAGATGGATAGCGAGGTATACTTTTGGTTTGACGGTATGTCTCGTCTTCCAATCTCTTCTTGGAACCAGAGCCGTCGTATCAGAGAACAGAGTGCCTCGAGAAGTCCAGCGTAAGTGATAGGGCGAGTAACAAGTCAACATTGTCTCGCACTGCATAAGATCTCTGGCACTTGTCAAAGTACGGAGGTGTGAAACAATTTCATCGGCGTCGATGACACCCAGCTCTGCCCTTGCACCCTAGCAACTGGCAAGCCTGGAAACCCTGGGGCTAAGCCACATCTACCCCGCCACAGCGTCAAGCCACAAGCCAGGTACCAGCCAAGTGACGCAGCTGGCTTCTCGCGCCTTCGATTCTCCGTCCCTCCGTCAACAACGCATCCTCGCAGTTTGCTTCCCTGCATTTCCCCTTGGAGGCCAGCTGAACTCGACTGCTGGCACTTTGTCCCCTGTGCCAGTGACTTCTCTCACCAGGCCGAGCACCGTCCCAAACACTCCACAATGGCGTCGATAGCAGGTTCGTGTTACCCCTCCACGATCCGCCACCGGCAGCGTTACTGACAGCTCGTCCCCAGTCGTCGTCAAGCACCAGGGCAAAAAGTACGACGTCGAAGTCGAGCCCAGCTCTACGGGAGAGGACTTCAAGCTGCAACTCTTCAGCCTCACCAACGTCGAACCCGAGCGGCAAAAGATCCTCATCAAGGGCGGCCAGCTCAAGGATGACGCCGACATGGCCAAGCTCGGCCTCAAGGCCGGCCAGACAATCATGATGATGGGCACCCCGGGCTCGGGCGGCTCGGGCCTCGTACGCCCCAAGGACGCCATCAAGTTTGTCGAGGACATGACCGAGGCAGAGCAGGCCCAGCAGGTCGGCGCCACCCCCGCCGGCCTCGTCAACCTCGGCAACACCTGCTACTTGAACTCGACGCTGCAGACGCTGCGCTCCATCCCCGAGCTCCAGACGGCGCTGTCCAAGTACTCGCCCAGCTCGTCCGGCCTGATGGCTGGCATGTCGCAGATGGACCTGGCCGCCCAGCTGTCGAGCCTGTACAAGCAGATGGGTCAGACGCAAGACGCGTTCCCGCCCATGAACTTCCTGAACGCCCTGCGCGTGGTGTTTCCTCAGTTTGCGGAAAAGGCCAAGTCCACCAACGGCTTCGCGCAGCAGGACGCCGAGGAGGCGTGGTCTCAGATTGTCCAGCAGCTCAGCCAAAAGGTCAAGGTCAAGGACTCGGCCGACGCCCCCGAGGCCTCGTTCGTCGACCGGTACATGTCGGGCGAGTTTTCCTCGTCCATGGAGTGCGACGAGGAGGAGGCTCGCAGCGCCGGTGAACAGGCCGTCGTCTCCAAGGATCAGTTCAACAAGCTCAACTGCCACATTGACGGCACCACGAACCACCTGAGAGACGGCATCTTGGCCGCGCTCAGCGAAAAGCTGGAGAAGAAGTCGGAAGTCCTCGACCGCGACGCTACGTACACGAAAAAGTCCAAGATTTCGCGCGCACCCAAGTACCTGACCGTCCACTTTGTGCGGTTCTTCTGGAAGCGGCAGACGCAGAAAAAAGCCAAGATCATGCGCAAGGTCACCTTCCCGCAGGAGCTGGACATTGTCGAGTTTTGTTCCGATGAGCTCAAGAAGGCGTTGATACCCGTACGTGACAAGGTCCGTGAGATTCGAAAAGACGAGGAGGACATCGAGCGTGCCCGCAAGCGCCGGAAGAGGAACCCCGAGGAGGCGGCCGCCGACACCGCCGGCGGCTCTGGTCTACCGTCGGAGAAGGAGAAGAAGGAGAAGGCGGAGAAGGCGCAGGAGAAGGCGCTGCGCGACAACAAGAAGCCCGAGCCGACGGCAGACAGCGACACCGTCATGGGCGAGACGTACAAGACGGACGCGGAGATTGACGCCGAAAAGGACGCGGCCTTGCTCGCGGCCAAGAAGGAGCTCAACGCCGTCATCGACCCGGTCCTGCGCAACGACGACGGCGCCAACCAGTCGGGCCTATACGAGCTGCGCGGCGTTGTGACGCACCAGGGCGCGAGCGCTGACAGCGGCCACTACACGGCCTACGTCAAGAAGTCTGCACCCGTGGACCCCAAGACGGGCAAGAAGGGCGAGGAGGACGGAAACTGGTGGTGGTTCAACGATGACAAGGTGTCGGAAGTGACTGTCGACAAGGTCGAGGCGCTGGCGGGCGGCGGCGAGTCGCACTCGGCGCTGATCCTGCTCTACAAGGCCATTGCTCTGCCTAGCGCGGAGGGAACCATGGAGTAGGGGGGAGATGAGCTGTTGGAGCTCGGGTTGTAGAGTTGCTAGGCTCGGGCGTTCCAGGGTTTGTTTGCCGAGTATAGAAGGGCAGAAAACGGAGGGAGCGGGGCATGACAGCATCGCTTGTAGGAGACGAGCAGAATGAGAAACGATGTTATGGATACACTGCTGTACGTCTATCGGGTATCTCGATCATGTCCAAAACGCCACGACCATGCAGGGTACTATACACCGTCGGGGTGGATGCCAGCGCCCCGACTTCGCGCGAGTCCCGTCCTCGTCCTGCTCGACGCACATGTCTCCAGGCTCGGCGATTATAGGATACACAGCATCACCTGCCCCTGCCGCCCTTCTCGGCCTCGCGTTCCCGCACGCGCTCGCGGAACAGGTCCAGCTTCCGCTCCATGCCGGCCTTCTGCTGCACCAAGTGGCTCCTCTGCGTCTCGAGGATGGCGATCTGCTCAGCGGGCGTGATCTGCCGGAACTCCTTGATGGCCTGCACGCCGTCAGCAGCAATCCGCGCACAGACGAGCACCGGGGGGGCGGCGTCCAACCTCTTCCTTTTGCTTGTCCGTCTTGAGCTGCGCGCCGGTGAGGGAGCCGACGAAGACGACGGCGGCGAAGGCGGCGGCCCAGACGGCGCGCTTGACCTTGTCCTGCCGCGTCCAGGGGTGCGCCATGCTGCTCTGCTTGCCTGCTCTGGGGTCACCAGATTTCGTGCCAGACTTGGTCGGCGAGGCGGCGGCGCTGGCTGGGGGTCATGCCCCGTCCCGAGAGGGAGGCGGCGGAGGAGGCGGTGGATGCGGTGCGGCGGCGCGGGGGGGGAGGTGTCTGCGATGCGGACGGGGCTGCAGACTGGCGCTCGGTGCGGTGGCGGGCGTCAAAGGTGGTCAGCTCGACGTCGTCGTCGCCGCAGAAGACCTTGAAGTCGTCGTCGTCGTCGAAGGCGGTGTCGCGGCGGCGGCGCGCCTGTATTAGTAAGCGCGCGGCCGCATGGGGTACCAGCTGCGGCGCTGCCATGCCGGAGCGCTGCGATGTCGCCGTTATGGTACAATATCGGCCGCGCACATTGAGGTCAAGGGTCACAGATTGCGCATCGAGTTGGTTTAAGAAATAGGAGCTGCTGCCGCCGGGGTTTATTTGGCTCGGGCAGGAGCAGGAGCGACGCCTTAAGACGACTGGAGGCGCGGGAGGCGGTTATACATGGTCGGCTGTTTCGGCGCGTGCGCTTGGGCCGGATCGTGAAACGGGCGGTCTTGCGGGTGGCCCCATGGCTCGAGCCGTCTCTCGTAGCTTGTGTTCGGAATCGCTCCTCTAGCTTCAGCCAGGAACTCGGCCCTCACCCATCTGCGTCAGGTGTTTGTCCCTGCGGTGCGGACCGGAAACGACCCTGAAACACGGCCGCCGCCGTGCCGGCCTACCCTATAGCGCACTTACACCACACCGGCAAGGACGGGATGGACGTGTTTCGCCAATGAGTGATTGCTGCTTGATACATGCGCGAGAGATGTAGTTGGCGTTTCGTTCGTGATGGGTAGCTTGCCGGACAGAATGGCGTGCCGCTGTAGCCGTCGGTTGTTGCTCACGCACGGAAGTGGTCGTGGTTGGTGGTTCACTGCAGCTACGAGAAGCTGGCCGCATTTACCGCACGCCCCGACCGAGTCTCGAATGCCAGATACTCTTGTGGTATATCACGATTGAGATGGTGTTGATAATCTGCTTCGTAGCTGCAGATAGCAGTTGCCTCTCACTGCCGTGAAGCGCCACTACCTGATTGGGACGTCGAGATCTGCGCCTCCACCTCGATCATCGATGCCACAACTCCCGCATCACACCCTCCCTCGGACACATCACCCCTCGAGACACATTCCACCTCGGGCCAGACTCCCCGGATCAAGGCTCACTCACCCGCGACACCTCGCTCTCGGCCCGCCACCGCACTCCCGCCCCGGCAGCGATCGCTCCACTCCCGGCCGTGAGGCACTTCTCCCCTCGGGTCCTCGAGCAACACAGGCATGTCGTCTCCGCGCGTCTTCATCGTCCGCCACGGCGAGACGGAGTGGTCCCTCAGCGGCAAGCACACGGGCCGGACCGACATCCCCCTCACCGCCAACGGCGAGAAGCGCGTCCGCGCCACGGGCCAGGCCCTCGTCGGCGACGATCGCCTCATCGTGCCGCGGCAGCTGGCTCACATGTGAGTGCCTACGTGCCCGTTGCGTCTCCCCCCCCCCCCTCCTCTTCTCTCCTGCTGCCGCCGCCGTGCCAAGGTGAGCAGCCCGCTGGCATATCGTGCGCTGTGCTTGGCTGGCGCATCCGCCTCTGCGTCTGCATCTGCAGGGCGGCAGGGCAGGGCCTTTTTGTCCCCCCGCGCAGGCTGTGGACATGCCGTGCATGACATCGCGGCTTCGTGATAACATTGCATGGCGGGCGCGTGACACGGCAGACGGGCCGTCCGTATGCGGCCGCGGGATGCAGTCGTGGTACCACCGCGGCCGATGCCGTGACCGGTGAGGAAACACACGATGCGGCCAGACGCCTCATGTACAGGCACCGCATTGCTACGCAAACGCCCCCGCCGCGTGTACCTCCCTGCGCTGTCCTGCCCATGCGTCGTCGCCGTGCCGTGCCGCGCTGCCCGCCCTCGCGAGCCCGCGATGCCCCCCCCCCC
>JALHBX010000055.1:0-87787 GCA_024340025.1 Tolypocladium tundrense
GGGGGGGGGGGACCAGAAACGGCATCTCGTCCGGCCTCGAGCCAGTCAGCGCCCTGATGTTTCGCCGTCCGTGCAGCGGCAAGGCACCCGTAAATGCTGTGCGTTAGAATTTAAACTGTCATCATGCCACGGTGATGCAAACGGCCAACAAGTGGCGGCCTGTGGCCTCGCTCGACGCCATCGTGCGGCATATACGGAGTAGTTCGCATGTATTCGTAATCCGTCCTCGGCGCGAAGTAAGTAAGTTATCCCTTGAGGTACACTGTCGCAAAGGGGCATGGGTCCCACTCCTCCCACTAACCTATGTACTCGTAGTCCGTACTCCTGTCAGCAAACGTGAAGGATCGCAAGGGCTGTGATAAGTGCGATGTAGCGATTTGTACTGGGCCGAGTTATAGGGACTTCTGTGTGCTTGCTAGTTGGCTAGTATGTTAAAGACCCGATAGTCATTGGTCACAATCCCCGTGGTGACCTGCTTGCTCCGTTCCGACGCGATATATATCACGGCCTTGTACCTAGGAAGTACCTGAGCCGAACCTCACGGGCCATTTCGGTTTGCACATGGATCGCCCAAGCTTCTATGGAGTTGGTTGTGGATAAGCTCGTGGGTTTGGAAGCGAAACGTGTCTTCTACGACCCTTCCCAACCCCCCAATGGAACAGGCCGTCAGCTCCCGCCATCGGCTGTCACCATCTGCATCTGCGGAGGCGTCGACAGTGCCCGCCGATTTGTCAGATGGCGAGGCTGTCCGAGATTCATGGCAGTGAGCTGAACCTTTGTGTCACCACACTGGACGGTACAAGGCCCCTGGCGCGAGCAAACGCGCAGGGCCAAGTACCGGTCAGGAAGAGCCGCCAACCGTGGTTGGTTTGGCGGCGCGGCCGTAGTGGGGTTCGGCTGGCGGGGATAAGACCCCTGCGGCCAGCGTGAATCCGCACTGGTCCCTGGCGAAAGGGGACACTTGTTCAATTGAGCCAGCCGTGCGGCCTGCAGTGAGCCTCCCGTACTGTGCCAGCAAGGTACAAAACTCCCCCGTCCCAGCCAGACTCCAGACTCCACGTCCTCCTCCTCCAACAAACCATCCTCCCCTCCTCGTCTTTCTCCGCTGTCGGGCTCGAAAGGCTTGCTTCTCCCTCCCTCGGTTTGATTCGATAGTCGGCGCTCACAGCAGCAAGCCAACCTTCACCATGCATCAGAAGCGTCTTGCCTGCGGCCTCCTGGCTGCCTTCGCGGCCGTCGCCACGGCCGAGTCGGACGTCGCGACGCTGACCAAGGACACCTTCAAGGATTTTGTAAAGTCCAATGACCTCGTCCTGGCCGAGTGTATGTTGCCAGTCTCTTCCACGCCCGCTGAGGATCGCCCGCTGACTCCCCGCCCGCAGTCTTTGCTCCGTGGTGTGGCCACTGCAAGGCCCTCGCCCCCGAGTACGAGGAGGCGGCCACGTCCCTCAAGGCCAAGGACATCAAGCTGGCCAAGATCGACTGCACCGAGGAGGCCGAGCTCTGCCAGGAGTTCGGCGTCGAGGGCTACCCGACCCTCAAGGTCTTCCGCGGCGCTGAGAACATCAGCCCCTACAACGGCCAGCGCAAGGCTGCTGCGTAAGTTGCCACCATGTTCCCAAGCGCACCCCCCTCGCTGCAGTGGCTGACAAATCCCCCACAGCATCACCTCTTACATGGTGAAGCAGTCCCTGCCCGCCGTCTCCGTCCTGTCCAAGGACACCCTCGAGGACTTCAAGACCGCCGACAAGGTCGTCTTGATCGCCTACATTGCCGCCGATGACAAGGCCTCCAATGAGACCTTCACCGCCGTCGCCGACTCGCTCCGCGACACCTACCTGTTCGGTGGCGTCAACGACGCCGCCATCGCCGAGGCCGAGGGTGTCAAGTTCCCCTCCATCGTCCTGTACAAGTCCTTTGACGACGGCAAGAACGAGTTCAAGGGCAAGTTCGACGCCGATGCCATCAAGGAGTTCGCCAAGACCTCTGCCACCCCCCTGGTCGGCGAGGTCGGCCCCGAGACCTACGCCGGCTACATGGCTGCCGGCCTCCCCCTCGCCTACATCTTCGCCGAGACCCAGGAGGAGCGCGATGACCTGACCAAGGTCATTAAGCCCCTCGCCGAGAAGTTCAAGGGCAAGGTCAACTTCGCCACCATTGACGCCAAGCAGTTCGGTGCCCACGCCAGCAACCTGAACCTTAAGACCGACAAGTTCCCCAGCTTCGCCATCCAGGACACTGTCAAGAACCTGAAGTTCCCCTTCGACCAGGAGAAGGAAATTACCCACGACAACATCGCCGAGTTTGTTGACGAGTTCACCTCCGGCAAGATTGAGCCCAGCATCAAGTCTGAGCCCATCCCCGAGAAGCAGGAGGGTCCCGTCACCGTCGTTGTTGCCAAGAACTATGATCAGATCGTCCTCGATGACACCAAGGATGTCCTGATTGAGTTCTATGCCCCGTGGTGCGGCCACTGCAAGGCTCTGGCCCCCAAGTACGACGATCTCGCCTCTCAGTACGCCGCCAGCGAGTTCAAGGACAAGGTCGTCATCGCCAAGGTCGATGCCACTCTCAACGACGTCCCTGATGAAGTTGCTGGCTTCCCCACCATCAAGATGTACCCCGCCGGCGCCAAGGATGCCCCCATCACCTACGACGGCGCCCGAACCGTTGAGGACCTCGTTAAGTTCATCAAGGAGAACGGCAAGTTCAAGGCCGGCATCTCCATCAAGGAGGAGGGCACCGAGGAGGCTGCTCCCGCTGCCACGGAGGAGAAGGTGGATGAGGAGAAGAAGGAGGACAAGAAGGAGAAGAAGAAGGAGGAGAAGAAGGATGAGGAGAAGAAGGATGAGGAGCATGATGAGCTGTAAATGTGGCGATGTACTAGTGCGAAAGAACAAAATGCCCCATTATGACGGTACTACGGGCGCGGATTTACGGTTTATCTACCTGGGGTTTCATAGTTTCCGCGACAATATGGAATCTCTCTTTGATCAAGAACCTTGCGAGCACGAGCACCACGTGACAATGTATTGCCCAGGGAGAGCCGCGACAGGGGTTTGGATCATTTGATTTCTTTATTGTGATGCAGGCGTGAGTGTCGATTTCCCCGCACAGTAATGTTACAGTTGCAGCAGAACACAGACAGTGATACCACGCATCCCTGCGCCCTTCTCGCGTTCTGTGCGACAGTTGGCATGACCAGGTATAAAGTACAGCCTGTTCGTTCCTCGAGTCCCTCAGAGCATGGCCCACATCACCCTCATTTCTTCCCCTGCGTCTTGTCCTCGAGAGCCTTGACGTAGTTGCTCAGGCGGGAAACGGAGGCTTGGAGAGTCTGGAATCTTGGTCAGCACTCGTTCGGGAGGGCCTCTTTGGGTCGGTAGAGCTCCCGAAGAGAATGAGAAGGGGGTTTGGAAGCAAAACGTGTGTTGGTGTAAACATCGCAAAGCTCGGGGGGGCGTACGTAGATGTCCTCGGTCAAGAGGTCATTGGAGGCCTTGTACTCCCCGAGGACGTAGCTGTAGACGGCGCCGCCGGACAGAACGCAGCCGAAAAGGAAGCCGAAGAGTCTAGATACCACGTCAATTGTTAGCGATTCGACCACCCAATGCATCAACCAATCTGCCACCGTCGAGCCGCGGCACTTACCCTCCCCGGAAAGCTCCCATCGGTTTCCGCGCGGGCAGCGGCGCGGCATCAGCCATTCGCCGCGCAGAAGTGTGAAAGGTGCGGGCAGCCAGCGCGCGGCTGCCGCTCGTGAAGAGTATTCTCGCGGCCCCAGGCATGGTGAGTGGACTTGTCGGGAATTGTGCCAGAGGTTGGGAGAGGGTTGACAAGACGAGAGGCGAGGTTGAGCTGGTAGCTTCGGAAGCCACGACAGCCGGGGGCCCGGGGACGACCCTCGGAATATCTGGGAGAACTGGGGGCAGCTGATTGGGCCCTGTGGCTGGAGCTCGTGGCGGATTTTTCCGGGGGAGATTATGCCCCGCGGGCGAGCTCCAGAGTTTCAACAAGGGACATGACCACGACTGCACCCGCCGACGATGAACAACTTTGGCGTCATCGAGCTTGCCAGCGCAAAGACGACGGCAGCGCCGGGATGGGCGTACGTCCCGGACACGCGGCCGAACCCCAGCTCAGCCGGGATCCAGCCCGCGAACCGCAAGCGCGCCCGGAATGCCCCCGGAGGCGGTCCCAGCCAGGGCGACCTCTCGGCGCGGCAAGAGGCCAAGATACGCAAGGAGGTCGAGGCGCTGGACCGGGACGGCGGAAAGGATAACTCGATACCGCTGCCCGTGAAGAGCGGCAGAGGTACGTGGACCGGCCTTGTGTCGGGAGCCAGGGCTGACTCGAGAAGCGCAAGTAAAGTACACGCCCAACGTGCGCAGGATCATGCAGTCGCAGAAGACGTTTGCGAACCACCTGGACGACTTCCTGGCGATGCAGGCGCTTGCAGACGCGAACCCAAACGCACAAAGCGGCAACGCGAGGCCGGGCGGCTCCGGGTCGAGCACCATCAAGCGCCCAGCGCCGGGCAAGAAAGACGCGCCGGCGAAGCAACCGGCCAAAGACGAAGACACCCCCATGGCCGACGCCAACCTCCCCCCCGTCCTCCCGCCGCCGTACAGATCCCCGCCCGCCGCCCACCCCGGCGACAGCGACCCGCTGCTCATGTCGCGCGTGCCGCCGATGCCCTCGGACGAGGAGCTGCGGAAGCTGCTGGCGCACCCGCCGCTGACGTACCTCGAGACGCGGGGGAAATGGGGCGACGCGTATCCGACGAGGGTGTTTTGCGCCGTGTGCGGATACTGGGGCCGGGTGAGGTGCATGAAGTGCGGGACGAGGGTGTGTGCGCTGGAGTGCTTGGAGACGCACCGGGAGGAGTGTGTGACTCGGTACGGCATGTGAGGGCCGGGGATTGGGAGGGTTGCATATGCTCGGCGTTTTTAAGGGCTTTGGGACTGGACAGTGGCATTGATACCCATACTTGCGATACAGATAGCTGGCTGCTTGGCCGGCGTTGCTCGACTTGAAATTGAGCCGTCATGATCCATGGGAGTAAGACTCGGTGAACTTCATATGTCCGGAGGCAAGTTGATTCTGGTGAAATAGCTCTCCAAAGCCTCGTTTACACTCCTCATCGTTGCGAACATGTCTCCCGAGGGACTGTTGGCATTCTACCTGCATACGTATCCGAGTTCGGACCTTTGACTCAGTACGAAGTATCAGTCGGACCAATAACCAGTGCCAGATTGCCGGAGTCGATTGAAACTAAGGGAACCTTAGGTGGTGTTATGAGTTTGGAGAATCCGAGGATCTGCCGTTGGTGTGTGACTCGACTCAGGTTCAGGAGTCCAGGCTCGTGAGTCAACCCCACTTAAGCGTCTCCTGCCCCTCCACGTCTGGCATCCAGGGACCGCACAGCAACTTTCTTCACCGCATCACCATAGCGAGATCCCTCACCATGTCGTCCGAGCAAGTTGATGGCCCCAAGGCGGCCGAGGGCGCTCCGGCGCAAAGCCTGCCGTCGCGGCCCCCGAAGCAGCCCAAGGAGAAGGGCGCCAAAGGACCTCCCAAGAACGCGGGGCTCGAGGTTGGTAGAAACCTGACTCCTGGGTCCATTGACCCTTTTTTCTCGTGCCATTGTGCTGATACCACGGCAGCTCCCCGAGCTCCCCGAGTTTATCCAACACCGACTCGATATTTTCGACAAGATCAAGGCTAGACAAGACGCGGAGATTGCTGGTGCGTTGCTGCGGCGAGGGCCCCCCTGGCGGCGGTACACTTTGACTCACGAGAGATGTAGCCAAGCCGCGAGAGGAAATCACCATCTCTCTGCCCAACGGCAAGGAAGAGAAGGGAACGTCATGGGAGACCACGCCCGGAGGAATTGCCAAGGGCATCTCGAAGTCGCTGCTCGAGCGCACCGTCATCTCCAGGGTGGACGGAGAGCTCTGGGATCTTACGCGACCCCTGGAGAAGAGCTGTAAGCTTGAGTTGCTCGACTTTGAGCATACTGAAGGTATGGAGTGTCCCCAATTGCCTGAATGGGATGCCCTGGCTGACTTGTGAGCAGGCAAAAAGGTCTTCTGGCACTCGTCGGCCCATATCCTCGGAGAGGCCTGCGAGAGACGATTCGGCTGCTACCTGTGCAACGGCCCCCCGACGGAAGACCCCCCGGGTTTCTACTACGACATGGCTAATATGGATGGGTATGAAAACTGCTACAGAGGAGAGTCCTGCTCGTTCGC
Source organism: Tolypocladium tundrense (assembly GCA_024340025.1). Classification (NCBI taxonomy): domain Eukaryota; kingdom Fungi; phylum Ascomycota; class Sordariomycetes; order Hypocreales; family Ophiocordycipitaceae; genus Tolypocladium; species Tolypocladium tundrense. Next base: position 6,255 of record JALHBX010000055.1, read on the forward strand.
TAATGGCTATACAGCACCGCGATTGCCGACGAGGACAAGAAGGCCCTGGACACCCTGTCCGCCTCCATCATCAAGCAGAAGCAGCCTTTCGAGCGCCTCGAGATGACCAAGGATGAACTCCTGGAGATGTTCAAGTACAGCAAGTACAAGGAGTATTTCATCAACCAGCGCGTGCCGGACGGCACCAAGAGCACGGTGTATCGATGCGGCCCTCTCATCGATTTGTGCCGAGGACCGCACGTGCCTCACACCGGAAACGTCAAGGCCTTTTCTGTTCTGAGGGTATGTGTTGTGGCTTTGCTGAAATGCCTGCTTGGACTAACGGCATGTAGAATTCGGCGGCGTACTGGCTCGGTGATGCCAAGAACGAGTCTGTCCAGCGAATTGCTGGCATCTCCTTCCCCGACAAGAAGCAGCTCGATGAGTATAAGACGTTCCTCGCCGAGGCGGCCAAGCGCAACCACCGAAAGATCGGTCAGGACCAGAAGCTGTTCTTCTGGGACGAGATGTCGCCCGGTTCCACGTTCTGGCTGCCCCACGGCACCAGGATTTACAAGTCGTTGATGGACCTGATGCAGGAAGAATACCGAAAACGTGGGTTCGTCGAGGTCATGTCTCCCAACATGTACAAGGCGGACCTGTGGAAAACCTCAGGACACTGGGCCCACTACGAGGAGAACATGTTCACCTTTGAAGTGGAGAAGGAGAAGTATGGCTTGAAGCCGATGAACTGCCCGGGCCATTGCAAGATCTTTGCCCACTCGGACATCAACTACAAGGATCTCCCCTGGCGAATTGCCGACTTTGGTGTGCTTCATCGCAACGAGTTCTCGGGTGCTCTTTCGGGGCTTACCCGCGTGCGTCGGTTCCAGCAGGATGACGCTCACATCTTCTGCACGGCTGACCAGGTCGGTACATATCGTAAGGATCGAGGAGTGAACAGCCTGCTAATAAGCCTTAGATCCGTGAAGAAATTGAAGGAGCCTTCGATTTCCTGTACAGCGTCTACGGGCTCTTCGGCTTCCAGTTCAAGGTCAAGCTCTCGACGCGCCCCGAGAAGTACATTGGCGAGATCGCCCTGTGGGACATGGCGGAGGCAAAACTCAAGGATGCGCTGGATTCCTTTACGCAAAAGATCAACGCCAAGTGGGAGGAGAACCCCGGTGATGGTGCTTTCTACGGTCCCAAGATTGACATCACTGTGTATGATGCCCTGAAGCGAGACTTCCAGTGCGGCACCATCCAGCTGGATTTCAACCTGCCACAACGATTCAAGCTTCGATATGTGGCGGCAAAGGACGACAGCGGCGCCGCCACCACGAACGACGACCCCGATCTGCCTGTCGGGTACGCCAGGCCCGTCATGATCCACCGAGCCGTGCTGGGCAGCTTCGAGAGAGTCATTGGTATTCTCACGGAGCACTTTGGCGGCAAGTGGCCGTTCTGGCTCAGCCCTCGACAAGTTCTTGTCGTGCCCGTCATGCCCGCCGTGAACGACTACGCCCAGGAGGTGGCGAAGATGTTCCACGACAAGGGGCTGTTTGCCGACGCGGACCTGAGCGGCAACACGTTCCAGAAGAAGATCCGCACTGGACAGCTGGAGCAGTACAACTTTATCTTCGGTGAGCCCTTCCCAAGCCGTGAAAACGGCGCACCTGTCGCTTAGGATGGTGTACTGATGAACAATACAGTCGTTGGAGCCCAGGAAGCCGAGTCACGCACGGTCAACATCCGAAACCGTGATGACCAGAGCACGCAGAGCAAGGGCGAGCTGATCCCCCTGCAGGAGGCATTGGACCATCTGATCAAGCTGAAGGCCGAGAGGAGACTGGAGAACAAGTTTTAGAGCATGGCATAAGCGGCGGTACCGGGGCGTCACGGTGGAGCGTGTCAGGGGTAGAAGAGCTGCAGAGAGGTTCAAAAGACAAGGTGTCTAAAGAAGAATTATCAACGCCACTCGCTACAATGTGATTCGAGGAAAGATGACTGTGCGAGGCGGGCTGTCGTGTGTCTATCCACACAGCCACGAGGCGAGGAATTGTTACAGGTTACAAGGACCTGGACAGCAGGTGTGGTCCCTCTATGCATGAGCCATGCCATGCCGTGCCGTGGTACGGCTGCCTCGTGGTTTGCCGAGCTTCCCTTTCCCGCTGGGGTGGCACCACCACACGCCCAGATCCCTTCTGGTGTACAAAGGCCCCGGCCGTGTATTCCCATATTTCCCTTGTTACTTGCAGTCTCTCGCCATTCGTTGTTCCTCGCTATGCTGTTCCTGGCTATTCTATTCCTGCCGTTTCTCGCCGTCCCTTTCTTTGCTTCAGGCTACACCGAGATTCTACAAAATCTAACATAAGCAAGATGTCCCTCGGAATGCGGCCCCTTACTGACGAAGTACGCTACAGTACATTACAATCCTTGCCAGGTACAAGCTGGAGCCTTCGCACACTGCACGAGATGGAGAAGGGGTGGCGGCAACGACACGCGGGAAGGTAGGGAGGACATGCAGCCTGGCGTGATGTGTCACATCTGTGGTGCGGCGTGGGACGAGGTTCAAAGTTTCTCGAAGGGGATCCGGAGAGCCAGTTGGGGGCGGGGCGCGACAGAATAAAGCGTCGACGATGGGAACGCATGTGAATTCTGCAAACGCCTCCTTTGGAATTACAAGCTCTCTGTAAAACGCCTGGTAGCGATTTCTGGAGTTGACCCAGTCCCCTTGCTGTGTCAAGGCGTCAGCTTAACACCCTCGCTGAACATACTATTTTGGTAGTGTCTTGTACTGACTCAGTCGGCGGATGTCCCAAAAGCTCTGCCGTCTGGCGACTCTGGCCCGCTCAAGCAGTTTCAGCTGGGCGAAGGGCCGAAGTTGAGTCATATCCCTGCTCTTGTCGACCACAATGCGAACAAGCAGCATTGTCTTTACCGCCATTATCACGCACAAGTAGCAACTGGAACGTATTACGCGGTCTTTGACTTGAAATCCAACACGGGTTCAAACGGCGTGGTTCTCAATCGGGGACAAGGGGCTTCGACGGTACGACCCCATAGCGACAGGGCACTCCCAGCAAATATCAAGACGCATGGACGGGTGACCTGGCTGTAGAGGCCAAGGAGGAGCCGCAGAAGAAGAAGCTAAAGATTGTGAAGGAGAAGATTCATCCCCGTGGAGGCATGGTCCTACACGCCGGTGGGGTGATCAACGAGAGCTCGATGCAGGCGGCCAAGGACACATCCGCGGTTCAGGTGGCGGAGGTCGTCATCAACAATCTCTGGACTTACACCCTCTGGGATGGGCCATCAACAAGGTTTATTCGGTAGAGCCAGAGTCGTTGATTAGGAGAATCAATGTTCGCTCCGTGGATTTGTTGACGAGGGCCGGCAGACGATTGGATATCGAGTACTCGGTGCGTCAGACGAGGACTGCTGATATGGCTCCTCCCAGGTCCATTAATACCACACGTACAGTCCTTTGACAAGAACTTGTAGTGACGGGCGTCGGTGGCTACGGTGCACCTGCGCGCCCTGTCCATCATCTCCTTTTCAACGACCGGATCGGCCGCGCCCAGTGACGGCGCTGGCCCCGTTACGTCCGGCGGCGCTAGGTCCACATGGCACCGCATCCGGGTCGGGCCGCGGCACGGGTCTGACGGCCGGTTCGTGTACAAGCGCCGCAACTCAACAAGCCCCATGAAACAATTCGGATGCCGTCAACTCTGATGCCGGAGTGTCGCTCTTTGCACGTGGTAAAACTACTCCATGACCTCGATTGCGGAGGCCGCTGCTCGAGATGGCTAGGGGACGGTTGGTGAAGCGAGCGACACAACCATTAGGCGGCACGTGGGAATTGCCTGGTATGGAGTACGTACTTCGTACTCGTAGTAGCGTTAAAGCCGCCGTTGGGACGGCATGTGTGATGTGTGACGTGGGCGTATCCGTATTCCCGGCTGCGATGGGAGGGTTGTACGAAGTACGAGTAGTATTGTGTGGCATGTTGGCATCATGCCTTGGAGTGACATGCAGCCCTGGCGTGATGTGTCACATCTGCGGTGCGCCGTGGGACCAAGTTTGTAGGCTCTACTCGTACGAAAAGTGATCGGGCGGGCGGTTGGAGTGGTGCGAGGTGCCTTTGCATTCCCGGTCTTTTCAGCTTGATGAGGTGCTCGCACACTCGCCCAAAGCTGCAAGCGACCTGGCACCTCCCGGCTCGAGGTGCATGCGGACAAAGCACCCCAGACAACGGGCATGGCAATAGGCACGCACCGTGGCAGCACATGCCGCAATACGCATGTCGGGCTTTCGTGCAGCGAGTCGCGTGAGCGGGCGTCGGGCCAGCAGCAGCACAGAAGGATGGACCGAAGGCAAGCGAGGAGCCCGACGACGCATGCGGGCACCACGCAGGCAAGACGGCGGGCGAGTCGCCCCCTTCGGAGGGCCCTGTCTCGGAGGGTCCTCCGGGGCAGACGAGTCCGTCGGGGTTGTCGGTGGCTTGCCACGAGACAGACGGGGGTGGGGCGTGTGGTCGGTCATCTGTCACAAAATACGAGGCGACCGGTGAATCAGTGTCGGCGACGGTCCGTCCGAGCTGGCGAGGAGCTGGCTGGCGAGAGCGGGCTGGTGAAGAGCCGGCTGGCAGGCTGGCGAGGAGCTCGAGGAGCCCGAGGAGCTTGAGGAGCTGGTGACGGCGCGGCTGCTGCTTGCGGCTCGGCGTGTAGCCGGCGCTGAACGGGGGTCGGACGTCGGCGTCGCGATGCCGTCATGCAGGCGACCTGACGCGGGTGACTGGTAGATAATGATGAGGGAGGGAGGAGGCTTGGGAGGAGACTCGTACAGACGGAGCACAGGATGTGCGGATGTGACACGCATATCGCGGCCGCGAGCTTCCGTCCATGACCGCGTCCGAGTACCTGTCCAGCACCCTCTCCAAAGGTGACGGACGAGCAGTCGCCAGCCCAGCGCCGCCAAGTGAATGGCGAGCGACCCCCGGTTCCTGATCTGTCACCGAGGCGGCAAAGTGACTGGTGAGGATCATGGATGCGTTCTGGCCTCGTACGAGTGCGCGGGCTACCTCCGGAGATACTTGGGCCTCTAGCTGGGAGGGCTCCTTCCGGATGCGCACTGCTCAAAAGGCTCCCCGAGCCCCCGCTACCTTGATATTACTTGGTACGAATACTCGTATCTGCCTAACAGTCTTCGGGCCCGGGCCTCGCTGTCGACTTCTGCCTCCCAACCACCTCCTCAGCGGCTCGTGCTCCCATCTCCATCCTCCCGCGACCCCAGGAGCCCGCGCAGCGCAGCGCAGCCGCCTGAGCCAGCCTCGGGCCGCTCTGCTCACGGCCCCAATCCTCGGCTCCGCCACGGCGGCGTACGGATAGATAGCTGTGCCCGGGGCGCCTGAACCGTTGTCTGACCCCCGCCATCGAGGGCGCTACTGCGTCCGGCATCTTCACGCCCCCCCTTCTGACGTCTCTCGATCCTCACCAGGCGGCGCCCGAAAAAAAGCAAGTTCCACAAGCACAACCAGAGCCACGGCGAGGAAGAAAAAGAAACCGACGACAGCACGCGACAGCACAGGCCGAGAGACAGGACGGGCCGGGAGAGAGAGGCGGGCGGGCTCGAATGAGGGAACAGAGGGCCACATTCAGCCGAGGAACGACAAAAGGAGCAGGAAAAAGCAAGTACACGCGGTGACACATCAGCACCGACAACGGGTTTGCTGCACTCGGACGCGCCCCGGCCTTTGTCGGCCACCAGAGCCTGGAACGCTCGAGCCGGCGTTGGCTGCTGCTGCCGCGCTGCGCTGGCACGGCCCTTTAAATATCAAGAGGCGGGTGCCCGCCCCGTCGCCATGCGACCTCCGTCGCCCTCGCCGGATCGGCATCGCGACCAAGACGACGACGACCACCTCCACCACTGCGACTGCAACTGCATCGACCGCCTGCCGCCGCAGGATGACGACCGGGCACCTCGCCGCTCGGACCACAGCGCCGTCTCCGCCGCCGCCGCCGCCGCCGCCGCCGCCCCGGCTTCCTGCCTCGACGGCGACGAGGACGAGGACGAGGACGAGCACCAAGACGGCGGAGGCGATTTCGACGACGCCGTTGTCGCGCGTCATCTTGCCCCCTGCGCGCTTATGACGGGTGCTCGGCTCGCCGGTGATAGCCAAGGAAACGGGCACGCCGACCAAGACGAATCCGACTTTGACTCCGGATCCGACGACACCTACACCGACGATCCCGCGCACTACCTCCAAAACCTCCACGTCCCGTCGGACCATGACCTGGACATGAGCGACAGTGACGGTGGTGCCCCGCTGGATGAGATCGTTGTCGCGACCAACATCCTCACGTCCATCAACTTCGACTTCGATCCCGAGCTTGGCTTGTTCATCGGCTCCCACGGCCACGGCGGAGAAGCCGACGATACATACTCGGGCGACGACGCCGACGACGACGTCGACGATGACGACATCGCAGCGCTGCCTGTCCACCATCCGAACGCCTTACCGCCTCCCTTTCCCTTTGCGTTTGGGCTACACGGCGCACCGGCGGCCATGAACCCCGGTCTCCCGGCTGGTTCTTGGGCCACCAACCTGCCAGGGGATGACGACGATGGTTATCTGGACGAAGATGTCTCCGCAGTCTTTGTGCCTCACGAGCCTCAATCACCCTTCTTCGACAACTTCATCGACAACCTGCCTCCGATCCAGCTGAGCAACCCGAACCCGACCATCCTCGGATCCGAGAACCTCGGTCTCGTTGACTTCCTCCGCGAGTGGGCGCACGACGGTTGCTTTATCCCGGGCTACAGACAAATGCGCCCGCCACACCTGCACGAAGTGTACGAGCAGTCTCGTGCCGCGGTGCAGGACGTTACCTACGCGGACCTCATGGGCGACGAATGCGACCTCCAGGGCTTGAACTGGGAGTCCATGGAAACGACACGCGCCGCCGCGAGGAGGAGACGGCGCCACACGTATAGAAACTATGTGAACCAGGAAGGGTCGGACGACTGGACAGTAAGTGGGATCGCCTGCTGGGCGACGTGCCCCGCGCAAGCAATCGCTAACCTCGCGTGCCAACAACAGCCGAAATGGGACGACCGGTGCATCCCGTCCAAGGATAGCTTCGTCCGATTCAGGAAGATGAGCTTCCGTCCCGACGTGAGCCTCGCCCACTTTCAGCTTCGGAGTGTGCTCGCTTGCCCGTCGCGCACAAAGGCATACTATTCGAGCCCCGGCGGCATATCCAGGATGAACCTGGCGTCGAAGAAGACGGACCTGGTCATGAACCTGCGCGAATTCCCTGCCCTGGGCGGAGTCATCTCGACTCTCGATGCCGACTGCGGCGTCCTGATGGGCGGCACCTTCAATGGCGACTACTGCCTCAAGTCCCTGGACGCGGACGACAAGAAGGAGTTTTCGGAAGGCCAGATTTCGCCCGACGGCATCACCAACCACTTGAAGATCCACATGCCTCGGCGGTCCTCTGGACCAGTCGCGAGTATCGCCAGCAATGACCGTGGCTTCCGGGTCCTGGACATTGGAACGGAAAAGTTCACCTCGCAGACCATGTACCCCTTTGCCCTCAACTGCTCGGCTTTGTCCCCGGACCGCCGCCTGCGGGTCTTGGTTGGCGATAACCCCGACGTCCTCATCACCAACGCGGACACGGGAGAGGTCCTACTGAAGCTCGAGGGCCACAAGGACTATGGGTTCGCCTGCGACTGGTCCGACGACGGGTGGACGGTGGCGACTGGCTTCCAAGACAAGGCAGTCAAGATCTGGGACGCCCGCAAGTGGTGCAACTCGAGCGGCGTGAGCACCGCGCTGTGCACCATCCGGAGCGAGATGGCTGGCGTGCGCGGCTTGCGCTTCTCTCCCCAGGGAAGCGGGAAGCCAATCCTGGTGGCTGCCGAAGAGGCTGACTGCATCAACGTCATCGATGCTCAGACCTTTTGCACCAAGCAGACCATCGAGGTCTTTAGCGAGATTGGCGGCGTTGCCTTTGCCAACGAGGGGCAGGACTTGAACGTCCTCTGCTGCGACGCACATCGCGGCGGGCTGTTGCAGCTCGAGCGCTGCGGGCGAGGACCCGAGCCGTTGCTGGAGAACGCCTGGCTGCGGCACGCGGCGCCGTATCCCTGGATTGCTGATCGAGCAGATGACGAGGCCGAGTGGCCCGACAAGTGGTCGCGCGGACGCATACCGATCTTGCTCGAAGGCCCAGAGCCGTTCTGATCAACTCACCCCTACCTAGCCCGATTACGACGTCACGCCTCCTGATCGATCTTATCACGTTACTCATTATACCTGGACCTCTTCATGACGCCTCAACTCATACCCGCGGGGAATCCGTTCATGTGACCTCGGCACACGTCTGTACCTCTTCTTCTCGAGCATATATACGTTTCGGAGAAGCAATGCTGCCCTTTGGATCATTGGGAGCGCAGCAGCGCTCCCCCAACTCACCTACCGGCCTTGCGTTCCGCGAAGGCCCAATCATGTTTCCTCGGGCATTGGCTTCACGTTTGGGGGACAAAAGCAACGTCTATTTGGAATGGCAGGGACACTTGATCATGTCCTTGGGAAGCCTGGTCCAGGTCACGGCCGGAATAGTATACCAATGCATTTCTTCTTCTTCTTCTTGGAAATCACTTCTTACTTTTTGGATTCGGGGTCTCTTCACTGTGGGAGAATGACGGATGGGCAGGGGTGGGGAGTGGGTGATTTAGTCAGGGAGGTTGAAGATACGGCGGAGAGACGAATATACATTCACACACGACCGATCATGTTATTTCTCTCACCCTTTGGAATTTCCCTTCTTGTTTCTCATTAGCTATTGCTTGTGCCATCTCGGCTGAGAGACTGCCTGTCCCCGTGGACGAGGCAGACCAGGGAATACACGCAGGGATACCAGGGCATCATGAAAACTTACGAGTACGGACGACATGTATTATACGGGATGTACCGAAGCAAGCCACGTTTCCCCCTTCCCTCTTCCCCCTCCCTTTTCAGCCCGATCGGAAGTGACATCGCGAGCTCGCACGCATGATCGCATCTCTGCCCACCACCAGAAACGTGCTCGTCCGGAGTCCTCCGTGCGCCTCGCGCATTGCGTCAAGACGCCTCGCCAATCGCCTGCGAGGAGGGCGTCTCGCTCAACCCCCGCGCAGGAGACATCGTCTCACTCGCGCGCGCCTCCCTCGAGGCCCCTTCCTCGGCGCCGGGCTGCCGGCCGGGTGGCCGTGCGAGACACGAGGGCCCGCTTGGCCATGCGGCCGGGAGGTCCGTCTCCGGAAGGGGGGGGGCAGCGCTCGCCCTGCGTGTTGTCTGAGGAGCCACCCATTCACTTCGCTTCGCTGTCTTGCCGCCGGTCTAGGCGGACGCCCTGTTCATGTTCAGACGGGGCCCGTCTGTGGCGCCCGGCAAACCCGCTGCTGACGCCTATTTAGTCCAGTCCTGCCCTTTGCTCTGCGGCTGGGTTCCACGGGCCCTGGCCTGGGCACATCTGTGCGCGCGAGGGCGATCGGGCTTGCATGCAGGTCCCGCTGCGCTGCCAAGGAGCGCGGCATTACGCGGCCTCATCAGCGCGCAGGGGCCCTGTGTTTTTCGCTGCAAGGTTACCTGGGGCGCTTGGCTCGTTCGCGGGACACGTTGGGTCATTGCCGAGTCTTGTTCGTTCTGCCAAGGGGCCGGCGATGGTCGTCAGGTCCTCGCGGCGCGACGGTGTAGCTTGTACGAGCAACAGAGATCCATGTGTAGTCTCAGTAAATGCAGCTCGTCCTAGTCCGTATAATAGACACTAATAAATAAAATACAGCATTATGAAGCAGATGCCGAATGTACAATGAAAGACCCGTAGGTGCTTGGCGCAGACTTGAATGACAACAACCGTCCCAAAGCCCCAGCACCATGTGTATCAAATCGCCAATGCCGTCAAGAGAGAAAAAAAAAAGACAGGCCCAACTCCACACGCATGCAATGAAAGTAGCAGAGAGCCAAGCGCCCAACGTTTGACCCCCAAGAGAGCCGCCCGCCGTCGCCGTGCCTTTGTACTCGCATCCGGAGGTGGGTGTGTCGTGGTCCGCGTTGGATGGCATTGGGCGCTTGGGAGGGGCAGTCTGCCTGGACCGGGTCGAGTTCGGACGTTGCGTTCGTTCATATACATTCAGCAGGGTTGTATCTGGAGGCCTGCGGGAACCATGAGGCGGTGCTGTACGAGAGAACTGCTGCGCGGCGCCCGCCGTGCTTTAGATGGAGATGTCGACGCTGACGGAGAACGCCGCGGCGGAACCCCAGCTCTGCTCGCAGCCGCAAGAACCGGCCTCCTTCCACAGGTCGTCCTCGTAGGAGAAGAAGACCGTCTTGTCTCCAGTCTTGGCACGGATCGACTTGATGGCGCTGGCCTGCTCCGACTTGCCGGGGCAAGCCTTGCCGTTGCAGCTGCCGCGCGTGGGCCAGCCGCACTCCAGGTTGATGACCTCGTTGCCCTTGCAGATCTGGCTCAGGATCTGGAGCTGGCCCGCGACGAATTCACCGGCGGAGTCGGGGCTGACGTCCGAGTTGAAGTACGGGTGGATGTTGGCACCCGTGACACCGACAACGGGGCAGATTGCCGACGAGACGTCGCTGCGCTGCCAGATGTTGAGCGTCTCGGAGATGGTGAAGGGACCCGTGTACTGGGAGCACTTGGACTTGACGGTGGTGATGAGGGCGCTGAGCTGCTGGGGGGAGCAGAAGCCGTTCATGATGGCCTCGTTACCAACCACGACGAGCTGGACCAGGCCCCACTTGTCCCAGGCGGCGAGGGCGTCGACCTGCTCCTTGATGTCTGGGGAGTCATAGCTGCAGCCGGTGCCCTTGACGAAGACGCCGACGATCATGTTAACGCCGTGCTTGTGGCAGGCATTGCCGACGTACTCGAGGGTGTGGCAGTCGGTGGAGTAGACGCGGACGGTGGTGAAGCCGGCGGCCTTGAGCTGGGCGATGTCGCTGTCAACCTGGGTGGAAGGCTTGCACTGGCCGTTGGACGGCTCGTAAGGGGTGTACGTGATGCCGAAGTGGTCATTGTTGCTGGTCAGGCCGCCGGGGTTGGAGGGCTTGGACGCCGGGGCGGAGGGCTTGGACGCCGGGGCGGTAGGCTGAGGCTTGGGAGTCTCCTTCTGAGTGGAGGAGGCAGGGGGGGGAGGCGGCGGCGGCGCTGCAACAACCGTCGTCGGCTTGGGAGCAGGAGCCGCGGACGTGGTCGGGAGCCCAACGCTGGTGAAGGGGCAGTAGGTGACGTAGTCGGTCTCGGTCACGGTGACGACCTGCTGGGGAGCAGTGTAGGTGCCGGGGTTGTACGCGGTGGGCACGGGGTAGACGATGACCGTCTCCTTGCTCACCGTGGTGGTGTGGGGAGCAATGGTGTAAGTGCCCGGCGTGGGGCAGACGTACGTCGTCTGGAGGATGGTGCTGGTCGTGACGTTGCCCGAGGTGGCGACAGTCGCGACGGGGCAGACGACGGTAGTCGCAGTCTGGACGACGGTGGTGACGCCGCCGACGGTGTGCGTGCCCGGCGGGACCTTGGTGGACGAGGCGCCGCAGACGGTCGTCGTCTGGTTGACGGTGATGGTGGTCGCCGAGAAGGTGTAAGTGCCGGGGGTCGGGCAGGTGTGAGGCGCGGGCGTCGGCACCGGGACCGGGACCACGACGATCGAGGTGGTGGCCGGAGGCGGCGGCGCGGCAGTGGTCTTGGGCACCTTGTGGAAGGTGACGGTGGTGGTGTTGGCCAGTGTAGCCGTCGTCGTCTTGATGGGGACCACTGTTTGGATGCATCAGTGTCAGTGAGCTTGCTTCTCCTCGTCCCTCTCACATCTCATGGACGGTCCCGTCCTCCAGCCTAGATGGCGCAGCCAACAGGGAAAACGTACGGGTAGGGGCGCCGGTGATGGTCGTCCAGATGGTGGTGCAGCCCGGAACGCAGACCTCGCCAGTTTCGTTGCCCCTCTTGGCGAAGAGGTTGTCGTGGCCGTGACGGTGGTGAGCGGCGCTCACGCCACCAGCCAGCGCCGCCAGCGCGGCAGCAGCAAATCCACCCTTCATGATGAACGTGTTCGTTGTTTACTGGGGTTTTCGAAGATTAGAGTCGTTAGGAAAAAGAGCGCCCGCTGAAAGAGTGAAGCGGTAAGTTGGCTGTTGAAGAGGACGAGAGGACGAAAGCAGCGTGGGGAAGCCTTCTTTACGGCCTCGACATTGGCGGTTCGTGGGGAGGGAGGGAGGAGGGCAGCAAGGCAGCGACGGGGATGCAGTTTATTATTATTACTCCTCGCATGGCCAAGACGAAAAGAACAGGCGGGTGACAGTAGCCTTGGTCGCTCGGAGCCCTGGACGGGGGTGTTGTCAAGAGCCGGAGCCGGGCCACGCACAGGTACCTGCACTCGCCGCTGCACCGCGCGGGCCAACAAGTACCGCAGGGAAGAGAGACAAGGGTGTCGTGGTGGTGAGCCACCGCGGCCACCGCTCTATCCGCTGTCTATCACTGCCACTGGGCACGTACTCACACCCGAATAGGGGAGGGTGGAGGCAGTAATTTCCACAGCGGCGAAAGGGGCACAGAACCCTGGCCCCTGGGAGCATCGGCACGACGGCTCCATCTTGGGCCACGGGCGTCGACCGGGGAGGCAGGACGAGAAATGAGTGGCCGACGTCGTCTCCTGCGGAAATCACCCAACCGACCTTAGTGAAATGAGATGGAGCGTGCCCACACGATGTCGCCTCACCACTGGCAAAGCGTCGCCAGCGACGAAGGTGCTGTAATGAGGCCCCGGCGCTCTGCTCTGGGCAGTGGCCGCCGACTGTCGTGCTAGCCAGACGGCCATTTCCTCCCTCGTCTCCCCCTGATGCGTCGATTGGCGCCACGGTCCTCGAGGAGAGACCGGCAAGTGAATCAGGATTCAGAGAGCTGCGGAGAGGCCATTGTCAGCGCCGATCCCTTGCCCGTTGTGGCCGCGGCCCGTGTGGGCTGTGGGTTCCAGAGATTGTTCCTGCGTCTGGTTCCTGGGCTTAACCGCATCCAGCCATTGGTGGAGGCTGGAGAGCCAGGTTGCACCTTGCGGCATCAAAGCGTCTCCCGCTTCCACCACGAACCCAACCACTGTCTTCAGCGGCCACCTATCTTGGCCAGTCATCACGTCTTGTTGATGTTGATGCGTTTCTTCAGCTGCGCCGATCGAGGGCCAGAGCGCCCGCGAGGTGGTAAAGCTGGCAACCCATCTCGGCGCCTGTTCGTTTCGTTTCAATTCCAGATGCTGGCCCGGCCGAGGCTTTGCTCCCCTTGGTCCATGCTCGCATGCTAGTAACCTCGAGATTATACGGATCCATCCTCGAGGCGCAGCTGGCAGCTGGCTTGATTGGGGGCCGCCGTGTTTTCCTAGCACCTGCCTTGGAAGAGCCCGGCGCTCGATCGGATGGCCGTGTCGTCCGCATAATTTGGTGTTGGCGATGACCCGCAGCCCAGCTCAGCCAGCGACCCGCTGCAGGTACTATTAAAAGCAGCGCGGCAACGTGCCACCAAGCCATTCACGGCCACGATTGACTGGTGCTGCAACAATATCAGCGGGTATTATGTCGGGGACGAATATGTACGAGTTACTCGTACTGTGTTGATTGGCGATGGAGATTCATATGGCCGATGGACCGACCAGAAGCTTGATTGTGCAGATCCATTGGATGGACTGGAGGCGCCAAAGCCCAACTCGCTCTTTGAGCTCGTCTGATGTCTGACATATTTTCGAATCTAGACGTCCGAGGGACATTACGGCTCCGTCTTGGCAGTCCTTGGTGCATTTCGGATGGGCGAGCCAATCGTCCGTTCCTGGAATGCCAGCCCGCGATAACTCACATCTCCCAAACTCGGAATAGAAACTTTGCGGAGCCCATCCCAGAAATTGAGGGGACCCCGTCGCGGGAAATCTCGTTTTGGCTTTTCGATTCTGATTGTTGGTTCGGGCCTTCGGGGACAATTAATAATTAATTGGACCTGGACGCATCCACGGCGGGTTGCGGGAGTATCCAGTCAAGCCAGTATCCATTATCCATATGAACAGGCACCAGCGCGGTCATGTGACACCGCGAGGCGAAGGCTCTGACTAAATTGGAAAGCGCCCTGAAGGCGACGCGCGCCCGAATCTGGACTTTGCGCTCCAACCTCGAGCTGCACGAATGCTGACAATGCTGCGATACTCGAGCCGCCCGTATGTCTGTCGGCAATGTCTGGCCCGCGGTTTTGGTAGTTCGAGAATATTGCCCATCGGCCGCTCTGAAGGCGCCAATGCAACATGTAGCATCTCCCAAAGAGTCGGTTTCCCGGACGCCCCATGAAGCTTCCCATACTGACGAAACATCCTGCAGAAATGGGCGTCGACACGCAATTCGCCTCCTGCAGCCGCGTTGTATGGCCGGTCGAACATTCCCAAAGCTCCGCCCAACGAGAATTCTTTACCCGGCGCCGGAAAGCCCAAGAGAAGCGTGCCGATTCGCGAGCGACTGCGGCAATGGACGATAGCCAACGACGAGCAACACTCCCGCGCCATGCCGCCGGATGTGTTCATACATGGCAGCATAGCAAACAGCTTGAGTCGAACACAGGCGACAGGGTCGTCTGACCTGGACCACCTAAGATCCACCGATGGGGAAATGACAGATGGCTCCGGAGCCGAGCCTGCGAGCGAAGATGCTGAAGCGGCTGGGGTGAGCGTTGACTCCAGAAACCCAGGTGATCTTGTTGAGCTGAGGTCTGTACCTCCAAGTTTCCCGTTCCGTGTGCACTGCTGACCCCTCAACAGGCAAACCGGCTCGCGAGTTCCTGTGTTTGGGGTCTACCTCGGGTTCTTCGGCGATCGCAACCACTTCTACGCCGTTAATGGCAAGTGGATCACAAGCCTGGGCTTTTCACCCTTGTTTACGGTTTCCAATTTTGCCACCCCGTCTGAGTTGGAGCCTGTGTTGGCCAAGATCCCCCAGACTGCCACCCCAGAAGAGTTTGATGACCTTCGGCGCAATGAGGAAGGTCCATCGAGGGAAGATGGGGTGGGTTTGATTCAGAAAATGACTGAATTCAGAACAAAGTCCGAGTCGGTGTATCAAGCCAATCTCGCCAACCTCGACGGAGCTCGAACGCTCTTGTCCAATGCCCGCGACGTCAAATATCTCAGTTTATTTGAAATCGCCGACATCTTGTTGCCATCAACCCAGAAGAGCGACAACGGCTTCCCCCCTCATGCTCTTTACGCTGTTCACGCAGCCCTGTATCGCAATGAGGCTGGTTTCAGCCCCCTCAGTCCCTCAAGCGACTGTCACCGTCGAGACCACCTGTTCGAAGTCTTCCCACAGCAGCATGCCAATGTCATCAACAGGGTAGCGGCCATGGTGCGCGAATACGCGGCAGCCAGCTCCAAGCGTTTGAGGCCTCTCCGGGCAAACGAACTAGAAGATATTACCCTGGGGAAGTTCATTCTTCAAGCACGAGAGGCCGTTTCCAATAGTCGCTTGAAGCGCGAGTGGACGCCGCACGGCATTCTCAAAACGTCACCCGGTGTGGAAATTCAGAACATGGAGTGGTCCCAACCGAGCAAGGACACTATTGCGTTTCTCGAGTGGTGGGCAAGCTACGACCTGTTTGATGCGGGTTCCCGATTCCACTCCTACGGCGCACTTATCCTCCGGGCCTTGAACCTATATGACGATACTCCGCTCGACCAGAGCACCGCTTGGAGTTTTCTACAGGAGATCGGTATTATTGCACCATGGGAGATTCCATCCCGCTATAGGGTCCGCTTCCCCGGTGTCACGATTGTCAGAGGAGGTGGCTTGGATCGCGAAGCTTCCCAACATCTCGAGAAATCTCAACGGCCGGATATTGCTGCTGGTGCTAGGACACGGGGGACTGGCGCCACCGTGTTCTGCATCGATGCGCCCTCGACCATGGTCATCGACGATGGCGTCTCCCTTGAATCCACCGACAAGGCGGACGAGTTTTGGATCCATATCCACGCTGCGGACCCGGCATCAGCCATCAAGCCAGACTCCGACCTCTGCAAATTCATGGAGCTCATTCCGGAAAACATTTATCTCCCGGGTCACTTCCAGGCTATGCTGCCCTCTGAGATTGGAGAGGAGGACTCAAAGGACTACAAGTCGGAAGGCCTTGTCAAGCAATTCTCACTGCGCAGCGGTGGACCAGCTCTTACTTTCAGCGCCAGGGTGAATGAAGCCGGCGATGTGCTGGACTACAAGGTTGAGCCCAGCACATTGGCAGATGTTGCGTACTTGGATCCCGATGATGTATCCAAGTTTTGCAACGAGCCACCGCCACCGCCATTTGCAGGATACAGCTTCTCAGTGGGAACTGCCCCAGAACATGGCCTACTTTCCCCTTCGCGACCCCTGATGGCGGCCAAAGACTTGGGCGAGTCTAGCCGAAACGATCTCCTGACATTGTACCGACTGGCCGAAGCCATCAAGCAGAGGAGGCTGTCCAAAGGCGCGTGGCCGTACTTCTTCCCCCGGCCATCCGTTTCCGTGTCCTTTAATGAAATTCCCAAGGAGGACCGGTCATCTGAAAAGAGCACAATTCTACCCGCAGATCCTTACATCAGGGTCGGACAGGAGCCTTCTACAGGATGCTCCGTTGTGTCCAACTCGATGGTGCTGGCAGGAGAGATCGCTGCGCACTGGTGCTCATCCCGCGGCATCCCCATCCCCTACCGCAAAGACATCAAGTCCGCACAAAACTTTGACGCTGCGTTCGCCTACGCTACAAAGGAGATTTATCCCCTTATCCAGCAAGGCATCGAGCCCACCATGGGCCAGCGGCAGGAACTCTCTAGGCTTACGGGAGGAATCGAGATCTCTTCGCAGCCTGGGCCGTACTTCTTGCTCGGACTGGACATGTACGCCAAGGCCACGTCGCCGCTGCGCCGCTTCTCAGATCTGCTCGTGCACTGGCAGATCCACGCCGCCCTGGCGTATGAGCGGGAGGTGCAGCGTCGCATCGACCCGGCCGTGGACAAGCTGGACGACATCCTGCCGTTCACCGCGGCAGGGCTGAGCAACACGCTGCCCCTGCTGCAAATGCGCGAGAAGATGGCCAGGGCCGTCTCGCGCGGCACGCTGGACTGGATCCTGATCGCCCTCGTGCGGGCGTGGCGCTTCGAGGGCACGGCGCCTCGCTCCCTGCGCTTCACGGTTGGCTCGCGCTGGCGCCAGGGCCTCCTCGGGCGCCTCGGCCTGTTCGACCTCGACGCGGTGCTGGATATTGCCGGGCTGGATGGCTGCCGCCTCATCAAGGACGTCCAGGTCGGTGACCAGTTCGAAGTGGAGCTCGCAGACGTCAACGTCCACTCACGGCAGATCCTCGTCAAGGCCACGCGATACCTCGGTGGCAACTCCCCGGCAGCCCGTCCCACTGCGCACCACCTGACGTCCCACGATGGTGGCTCCCCTGGGTCTGGGGCTCGCGGTGGAGCTGGTGCTGGAACGCAACGCGACTCCACGACGGAGCCAATCTCGGCCTAGGCACGCGGCGCCTCCCCCACACTTCCCCAGGTTCTGTCTGGGCCCGGCCCCGTTGCCTGACTGACTAACCCACGATTTCCTGTTGGGGTTCCCCAACATTTCTACGGATTCCTACCACCTACTTCATACGGTAGCTTACGCATTCGGGGAAGGTGGACGGAGCAAACCAATTTTGCCGCCCTTGGGTCCATGCTTGGGCTAGTTTCTGAAACGGACACATGGGCAAACACGGCCGGTAGCTGTATGTACGAGTACTTGTGTGAAACTGTAGATGCTCCCAATGAGACAGTGGAAAGGAAGATGACGTGGCAGAAGCCGTGCCGAGCGCCCCCCCCCTCCCCCAAAACGCCCATCAATACACCACATCACGTTGCTCTCACACTACTGCTCAAGGTCGGGAGATGCTGTCATGACTGTTGCCTGAAGCCCTGTGGTGCTGTAATCTTGCATGTATTTCCCCCGTTTCCCCTATGTATTCTCCATGTACTCCCCATGTACATGCGCGAGCACCGCCCTTTGTCGCGGCGACGCAGTGGCCTGAATGCAGGATCGAAGGCCTGTGTCCGGTCTATCCCTCGCCGTATAAGAAGCAAGATGGCCTTGTCAAAAGAAGCCCCACCGGCTCGCGACACATTTCGCAAAACGCCGAGAACCAAGCCTGCCGTTTCGCCACCCCGTTGTTAATCATCCAAAAGCAAATTCGCAATGCTCTAAGCGGACCGCGCAAGCTCAAAACAGTATGAACGAGAAAGTCGTCATCGGCCGTGACGGGGCTCGAGGTTCCCTCGGTGAGTATGCCGGGAGGTGTTCGCAGGAAGTGGACCATGTCAGCAGGCTTCCGCCATCTGATGCCAGTGCTTCCAAAAGTATTATTCTCCATCTTGGGATAGAAGCTTTCCTAGCCTCCGTCGTAGGTCCGTGTCCACGGATGTTGCCCTAGCCGAGCATTCATGGAGCAAAGAACGCCGCTTCCCACGCGTCAACCTCCCGAGGCTCTTCCAATCTCCGATCTCCAACTCGGTCGATGGTGGTGTGAAATTATGTTGATGTATTATGCATTGGTCGATGTACGGAGCCGGTCGAGAGGGCCGTTCCGTAGCACCGGGCGAGCTGGTACCTAGTGGTGAACGGTAGAACCTCACGTTCCTGTGGATGACGCGAGGGCCAACATGCCTCTGGAGCTGTCGCGACAGCCCAGCGCCGCCAGAAAGACATGGAAATTGAGACGGGCATTACTTCCTCCAGCCAACATTCCAAATAACATGGGCGATATCGCGTGCCGTATTGACCGTGTCAATGACCCGGCCCAGGATGCCGTCTCCGGCTGCAGGGTCCCCTTCCTCGCAAGGCATAAACATGCCCGAAGGGGTGCGACGCATCCCGGCGGGCTCGCCAGATAGGCTCCCTGTGGACTGTGTCCGATTCAACCCGGCCCCAGCGCAGTCCGCGGGAGACCGCCAGCCGGACCCTGAACCAGCGTTCCCGTCATCCATGCCGTCGTCGGCTTCCTCGCCAAAGTAGAAATTAGAGGCCTGCTTGGAAGGCCGAAGCGTCTCCTGGGACGACGAAGGCGAGAGTAGCGGGCTGCGGTAGATGCCGGTGCTATGCTTCATGGCCGTCTCTGGTGGCTCGGGGGTGTCCGCGCGATATTTCAGCGTCGTCGATGGGAGCTTTGCGATGGTTTTGCCTTCGGTGGGTGCTGCCTTCTTGGTTCGTTTTCTCGACGGAGGGCCTCGCTTTTTGGACCTCACCTGCTTCATCATGACACCGTCGTCGGATTCGCTTTCTTCGCCGTTTCGGTCCATGTCAATGTCGTCGTCGTCGTCGCCCTTGACCTCGACGGCGATGCATTGTTCGACCTGTTCGTTGAAGTGAATGTGCCTTCGCTCCGGGAAAGGAGAAGAGACGCCGGACGAATCTGTTGATTGGGCCACGGAGCTGCTGTTCCCGTGGCTCATTCTCCTAATGGAGAGGGGGAAGGTGACGTAGCAATCCGTGTTTGCGCGCACGATACTTGGTCGTAGGACGTCTCTTGTCTCCTGGGCTTGGACAGCCGCGGTTGCCTGCTTGAGCAGCGAAGACGCCGTCAGCGACCTCTGCAGCATGACCTCCGACATGCTTCTCTTTTTGAGAATGGGTTTCTTGTTCATGTTGACCAAGGAATCCGACTTGGAAAGAGTCACACTTGAGGGTTCGGTGTGTGTAGGGTTGTGGAGACGGGCTGAGCCGGACTGCAGGGGCCCATATAGCCAAGTCACATCGCAGTCCTTGAGCCTAGAATGACGCGTTAGATATTGACCAGACCCTGGGGTGGCTTGCGGGGATGGGCATACCAGTTGAGCTCCTCTGGCGATATGGTTTTCAGGTTATTCTTGGCCTTCATCCAAGTCCTCCAGGACGCATTTTCCAATCTCCTGCTATTGGGGAACTCGTCTCTCTTGGAGATAATGTACCTCCACGAAGACCAGATATCTTCTTCCCTCCAGTCGTGGGACAAGTAGTCGACCTGTCGCGATGGTTTTGTAGTAACAGCCGTGTCATCCTCGGCGTGTTCGACGCACTCGGGGGTACCGGGCCCCGAGGCGGTCCCCGAGTTGTCGCCGTCAGCGGGGGAGATGGTGTAGGAGTCCCCCGTCTTTGGACTCGGAGGAGGCTCTAGGTTGTCATCGTGGTGGATCTCTGGGTGCAGGAAAAACTTGTCTTGGGACAGCAGAGGGAGGCTGAAATGGTCCTCGGGAGAGTTGCCAAGGGCTAATGTTTCGTCATAATCGGAGGCTATTGACAGATTGCTAGAAGGAGTCGATGAGAAGGAGATATCGGTGGATTCTGCCTGGATTGTAGGAGACGAAGCAGTCGAGGAATGGTCGGATGCGGCGTAGGACTTGGACGGCGGCGTGTAGGAATCGCTGATGTTGGAATGGGCATCGTGATACGTCGACTGTGCTCTGGCGAAGTTTGACTGGGACTGCGAGCGGCGCAGCGACGACGAGACGAAGTAGCTGCTGTCCTCAGAGGAGAGGACAGCGGCCATTGTATAGGAGGATCGAGGCTTTGCCGACGTGATGAGACGCCGCGGTGCCAGAGCAATGTCGATCGAGGCTAGTCGCTCATGGATGGGATGAGGTCGCGAATGGCGATGGAACGGGGAGTGCCCAGGGCAGAAATATGAGGTACGGTAGATAGGTCGTCGGTCGAGGAGGCGCGTAGGTGCACAGGGTCTCAGATGCGGGCGTCAGAAAGTCGATATCGCGGGGAAGCGAATCTGGGGCTGAATGCAGCTTCGACGCCCGGCCGATAAGCACCGCCGCTTCGATCGAGGTAGGGGAGAGATAGTGGCAGATACGACTTCGGGATCAAGGAAGATGGGGGGGTTGGTTCGAGGCGAGAGATAAGAGGCGTCGAGGAGTGTGGGAGTGAGAGTGCCGACGAAGATCGGTGGGTGGTGCAGCGATGGCGAGACGAGGAAAGAGAGACAGAGGTTGCGTGATGCGCCGGCCGAGGACGAGGCGTGGTTGTGACTGTTTGTGTCGTAGTGAGAAAGAGGAAGATGGGAAAGGCAGACAATGAAGACGGGAGGGAGGAAAGAGGAAGACTCATCAGTCGACCCTTCAGTGCGCATGGATCGAGGCGGATGGAGGCGGATCGACGCTTGGACTGCACCAGAGGCAGGACGACGGCCCAGCAGGCCGGTTGCAGGAGCCCCAGCGCTGCAACGCCTGGAGGCGAGAGGCTGATTTGCAGGGTTTTCCCCCTAGGTAGGTAGGGCTCCTCCACCCACCCACTGCGCGGCGTGTGCCGCCCTGGCCAGCCCAGTGCTTGCCCCAGGGGGGTTGCAGGGCACCAACCAACAACTCTGGAGCGCCAGCAACCAAGCCGAGACCAGGGCCTAAATTCACCGCTAGCAAACTAAGGCATGGCCAATGAATGGGTGGCTTGGAAGGCTCCTCGCGGCGCCCCGCCTCCAGGAAAAGCTCAAACCCACACAACCACAGCGACCGATGCGGTTGCTGAGGACCGACCGACATCTGTGGCATTGGAATGGGAAACCCGACGCGGTTCGGTGTGGTGTCGCCATGAGCGATTATCCTCACCGCGGGCTGTGACGCCTCGCACGCATCTACATGTATGCACTGCGTCGCCGCATGGAGAGGGCCAATCCCGGATATCCTTTACCGGCCGACGCAGCCAGCACCTGGCGGGATTGCGGAATCCAGCCATGACTGTGCGTGCCACCGATCCCCAAGCGGGGAGAGGGGAAGGGAGGGAAGCCTCCAAGCCTCGTACAACAAGGTACCCTCTACCTCTCGAGGTACCTTTTGCCGGGACCTGTCCAGGACGGCCAGCGGACGAGGCTTGGGAGGGAGGCGGCATGGTTGTTCTGGTGGCGATGGGATGCAGCAGGCGCGTATCCCAATCGAAGCAGTGGCACCCAATCCTCATTCATCCATGGCGGTGATGGTGTGTGCCGCCGGCTTCCTGCTGGGCCTGCTGGGGCCCGCGCGCGTGCGATGCGAATCGTGCAGCATGCAGCATCAGCCACGGCTGGCTGGCACCTTGGATGCAGCAGCCTCCAGTCACCAGTTTCGCCCGTTCGCCCTTGGGTAGGTATGTACTCGTAACGGGTTGCCCATACTTACCGAGTCCGCCGTCCCGCCATCTCCGTGCCGCACGGCGACTCACGCTTCGCCAGCACCAGCACCGCTCACAACCGCCGCACCTGGCTCGTCGGTTCTCTAACACGACAGGCCGGATCCCTGTTCGGCCTGCCCTTCTCGAGGCGGTGCAGAGTGCATCTCAGTGAGTCGCTTTCCATTTGCCGGCCGTCTGTCACTGGCAATGGCTCTTAGCGCGGCATAAAACAAGGAGCCAGACGTGGCCAAGCCGGAGTGGCCAAAACGAAAAAAAGGCTTTTCCATCTGCATTCAACTGTGCGAGCGGTATTCTGCACTGATGGATATCGAGACAATGTACGGACTAGAGGGGAGGCATGCAGCCGAGTTCTCAACGTGCCTGTTGTTGGTTCGTTCCCTTGTTGCTCACCAATGAGCGGCCGCGGGCACGCTTGCGGAAGAGGAGAGGAATTAAGACCTTCAGTGGCGGCGCCGCTGAGACTCGATGGCACGGCCCCCCTTTGTCTCTTCTCCTCTTCTAGAGTCTAATGACAGCCACGGGGCGACATTGAAGAGTCTTTCGGCCAAGCACACCCTGCATCTCGTACGATGGCATTTGAGCCGGATATCCCTTGATGTGCGGACTACTCCGTGCTTCGTACATGTCATTATTCGTAGCCTTCAGCTTTCGGGCGCGAAGTGGAGGAGCTGCAACACCGACGACGCCGGCGAGACCAGCCGGTGGGCCTGGAGACACACGGCAGGAGGTGGGCCAGCGGTCCATTACGAGCAAGAAAATCGGAACCCTGCTTGTCAATCAAGATCTGGAACTTTGGTGGAGGGGATCGAGTCGATTCGATGCGCGGCCAGAGGAGGGTCTCCCGTCGAGCCGAGCCCGACAGCTACCAATGCTGCTTGCATTATGTTGCCAAGAAAGAGGCTGGCATCCTCTATGACTCTATCCCTCTGTCCACAACCTGATTGCTGAGCCGCTGAGAAGCTGGCCAAGGTGCTGAGCCCCATTCACTTACATGGAGACTCCGGGCAACATTGATGGCAACCACCAACAACCAACGCACGTGTCCAACTCCGTCGAGGTTGCTGGCCACCATAAGCCTTTGTCAAACGGTACATCGTGTACACTGTACTTCGTACGATGCAGTACCTCTTTGTGACTGCGGCTCAGGACCGCCATACTGTGATGCGGTTGAAGGCCACAACTGGCAGGAATGCCTGATCTCTACATGTTCCTACCCGGAGAGCTGCACAACCTGTAGGCAAAAACTTGCAACCTTGACTCCTCTATATCAACAACTCATGTCCGCTATTGGCATCATAACAAGTGCCACCCCGTTGTGACCACGCGCCGAAGCGGTCATACAAGCCGCGCAGTACGCTGCGCCTGGTGCATACTGCAGAGGCCCTGGATATCTGGTGTCATCGTGCGCGCCGGCAACCCCTCGCACCCGGAAGCGTCAAACAAGGGCAACGCCACGACCAAGTCTCATCACGCTGATATCATGA
The DNA here is from genome assembly GCA_024340025.1 of Tolypocladium tundrense. Classification (NCBI taxonomy): domain Eukaryota; kingdom Fungi; phylum Ascomycota; class Sordariomycetes; order Hypocreales; family Ophiocordycipitaceae; genus Tolypocladium; species Tolypocladium tundrense. Next base: position 29,940 of record JALHBX010000055.1, read on the forward strand.
CGAATTATGTATGGTTTGCTCACCGCTGCGCCTAGGAACCGCCCTCGTCGCACCTGGCTGCCGCTTGTCGTCAGTCAGCCGCTGATCGCGATCCCTGTGGACTGCACCCATCACGCCCGGCTTCGCCCGCCGTCTCGACATCGATTCGACGACATCTAGATCGAACCACCAGTCGACATCCCCCAAGGCAAAGAACTCGTTGCACCGCAGATGAGCAAGGAGATAGAGCACCTGACCAGATTCCTCATGGGCAACGTGTCGGCAGACCTGAGTGGCTGGCCAGGCCCTGCTCGCCATACAGCTTCTCCGGGTATGACCTGCAGGCAGGCCATGCGGCCCCCTTGCCGGGTGAACGCCTCGTCAACTGGGTGCTGTCGATGAAAGCTGTGTGACCCACCACGCACGTATGGAATTGTACATGCGTCCCAAGGTCCCTCTGCGTGGTGCAGCTCCAAAGTTCTGCGGATACATCCGTACATTCACCTCACTCCGCCCAACTCTCGAGATTCCCCAACCCTCCGCCATTGCGAGTAAAGTCAATCGATTACGAGGACCCATCTTGATCGACTACGTCAGCCTGTCAATCGCGGAAGGACCCGAAATGCCCCTAATTCTTCTCTCGTTCGCGGCCAAGCAAGCCCGGACGACCCCAGTCTCCATCCACATTCGCTACCTAGGTAGGATGCCCCATCACCTGGCGCCGCACAGCATCGGCCGCACAGCATCGGCCGGGACGCAACCACCGCGCCTGGCCATGCTACCTTGGCTTGCACACCTGATGCAATTGACCTGCAGCTACGAAGTACTCGCCAAAGCCTGATTGGCGCCAAGTCACTCTCTGATGCCACGCCCATCAGCAGTCAATCGCTCGCTCTCCAAGAGCCGAATATGTTCCTATCTGTCCCGGCCCGACGGCCATGCACCAATTGCAACACGCCTGGATCAGCATGCCAGCATTGGTCGACCACCGACCTTCTCAATAGCCTCGTCTTCGTGCAGCTTGCGGTCTTGCCCGCAATCATCTGGACACTAGCAAACCCCTCTTGTGTCTGCCCATTCAAGCCACAGCCGCCAATCATCGGGCGTTGTACATGTACGAGTACAGGCACTCTGTGCCTGGAGGCTGTTCGTTCGAGCCTACGAAGAAGCCGTACGAAGCACAGCCTTCGAGAATCAAACGGCCCGCGTCTGAACCACCGAGAACTGCCCGTCAGAAACGCTATCCAACAAGCTTGGCCTCGAAACCACGAGCACATTGTACACGCTGTCAAAACACGATCCTCAATTCCCGGCTCTCAATTTCCAGTTATGCAACACTTTGCTCGTGTGCAGCCCGAGCATTCCGGCCCCCGAATTTCAAATGGGTCTTCAGTCCTGTATGCAACTGGCCTTGTAGGGATATCTGCCTCCCAGAGCACTCGAGAAAGCACTCGGGAAGAGCACTTGCGTAAGACTACTCCGTAGGCCTACGTGCCGAACGTGAAACCAGGCAAGGCCCCTCGGTCCTTCCATAACCGTCGCATCATCTCGCTGCACAATTGTGGCAACATATGGATTACCTATCAGCCCAGCCATGGACGGCCAACAATCCGAGTAGTCTGCTGCTTAGTCCAGCGGTGGCATGCACACCAACTAGGATCTTGTTTCTGTCACTGCAAACCCCATGCTAGTTGCGCTGCTACGATGCAGGCTGCATGCACTTGCATGGAGCAACATGGCCGGCCTCTTTGTTGTCGCTGGACCAATCTCAAATCGCGAGACCAAGAGACGCGCCGCACGATCCGTCTGAAATATTATACCCCCTCCATCAGGCCAAGCTCCTAGGCTGACTGCATCTTCGGCACCAGGGCTCGCTAACCTGCAGTCACTCACTCCGCCAGGCCAGGTTGTCTCCTCCGATGAAAGCATTTTTCTAGCTTGTGGCCGGTACCAATGAAGCGTGGATTGATACTACTCTCCGTGCACGCGACTGGATTCTGGTTGTGTTTACAATCTCCGTGACCCGCCTGCTTGCTCTCGGGTCTGCACCAGCCCTTCTGCCAAACTGCAAGCACAACCAAGCTATCTCTACGGCGGAATATCAAGACAGCAAAATGATAATCGATGCCACGGAGGCTACCCGGTGGTGTTTACTTGAGAAGCCCCGTGGAGGCATTCATCCCCCGTATCAACGCAGCATTCGAGAAATACTACCTTGATGAGGGAACAACCATGCCTATTATCGTTCTACATACATCAACCCACGACTACGATTTGCAACGTTGGTCATATCATCGATGCAAACTCAGGCGAGCTACATGCGGTTTTGTCGCTACCGCTACACACAGCAAGCGGGCTTGAGCAAGACGCATTTGCAGATGACAAGCACACCATACTTGCAGCAACCTGTTTTATACAACGGCGCTCGCCTGATCGCCGGTTTCACAAAAAATTGAGCAGCTGACACTGGTTAAGTCACCAATCGTCTAATTCCGTTGCGAAAACCGCAAAATCGCCCATGATACTGGCTTTGTCTAGGACAATTCGAAGGAAGACCATTGGCGGCGCATATGGACTCGGCGTACTCGGTAAGGTCATCCAAATGGCTAGGATTAGTCGCTAGTGCGCAGCTGCTTGACATGGACCGTCTCAGCAAGCAAGGCCTAGGCAAGTAGTGCTTCTAATGCCACACGGCTCAGCCTCATCGACATCTACCATGGAATCTTGGATCGCGCCTTTTCCAGGCATCCGAAGGCCGGCCCGCACGGCGAGGCCGCTTATGGTGGAGATAATACGAGTTGGCCGACGTGCACCCGCACCTCCCGTCCGCACGAGACTATACAAGTTGGCAAGTGCTAGGAGTTCTGTGCATAGCTCGGGCTTCGTGGCTTCACTGGCACTGGCTTGGCGGAGGGGGATGGGATCAGATGGCGTCCATGACCCTGATGGGCGCGGGCACTGCCTCAACTTGCAACCCGACGCCACGGACTTTGCTGAGTCGGGAGGTTTGGAACTACGTTTCCGGCGTAAGTGCTCGGCGGAGCAGAGTTGCAGTGCCGCTGGACAAGTGTCAGGCCAGGCTGGCTATCCCTAGCCTACCAACGGAGATTTTGGACCCCCTGCTGCAGGCGAAATGCAAGCGTTCATCGTTTCGAAGCATGGTTTGCCTTCTGCGTATCTAGGGAGCTACAGCTGTGCATCCAATTTCAAGCAGCCGGCTGCACGCAGCGGCCGCATGGAGGGTCGCCGCCACGTCAAACTTGACGAAAACGCCAACCTCCCCGAGCTCTTGTCGCAGCAGGCCTTTGCCATGCTCCAAACCCGAGCGCCTATCTCCCGGCGTTCATGCCCCATGGGGCCAGCCATGCCGCATGGATGCAGCGCCGGTGAAAACCATGTTCGCGATGCGACTGGACTGTTAGATGTACCCCCGGTGACGGGTGCGTTGTCTTCATCCGTTCACGCACTGCGCTTGCGACGTATAAGTATGGCAACTTCTAGATAGGGTCGCTTCCTCCTCGGGACACAGAGGGCGTCCCAGCGACGGCCTCGTCGTGTTCCCCGCAGTTTCCATGCGAGATATCGCTGACCGGCTGCAGGTCGAAATTGCTACGCACAAAGCTTGACGTAGGCTTCTCCGCTCCCGAGGCCGGCGGCCAACGTGATGCCGAGCAGACCGCCAACAGTGAGCCGAATGAGGAGAGCCGAATGAGGCAACCCGACAAATCCCGCGCTGCCGGACCGACCGCAGCCTGCTACCGCCATTGCATCCCCTCATATAAGGGAGCTCGGTATCATGATATGAGGTGGACGGGGTCGGGCAGAATCGACGCGGAGGCCGCCCTTTACGCGCGAGAGGCAAAGGCAACCTCAGGGGGCAGGCGGAGGCTGGCGCAGAACATGCGTTTCGCGGGGGCCACGTCGCGGACTTCGTGGATGGACACCTGCCCGTGCTTCTCCGCATCCCCCGGTACCAGCCTGACGCCAATCTCGTTGTAGATTCGCCGGCAGATGTCGTCAAGGGGGGTCGCGTCGTCTCCCTTGGCGGCAAAGCAGTGGGCGTGAACCATGGGGAGCTGCGTCTTGGTATGCGGGGTGAAGAGCTCCTCGTGCCCGTGATAGATGCCTCGGTAGCTGTGCAAAAACTCGAGTGCAGAGGCGGGGAGGTTCATGACAAAGTGGGAGATGGTCGGCGGAACGGGGATGCGGACGGGCTGAGGGCGCGTCTCCGGCGGTGCGCTTCTTGAAAACTTTGCGGGCTTGACGACGGCGCAGTCGCCGCGTCGAGATGCCTCCAGCACGAGGTCGGCTGCTGTCAGGATAAAGTCGTGGCCGTCGTAGTTGAACGGCTTGACGAACTCCGACACCTTGGACGATTAGCTGCTCTGCCTTAAACCAAGCCCGCCTGACAAGAGTCGTAGTAGTAAGTTCACATACCTTGTTCTTCTTGATCACTTCGCTCAAGTACTTGTAACTCTCCGGGTTCTTGTCGTTGGCCCAGACAAAGACGCCCTTCTTGCCGGCCGGGGCGGCAAACGGCCCGATGCCGGCCATGACGTCGGCGACGACCTCGCCGGGCTTGAAGAGGGCGGTGATGCGCTGGTGCTCGGTGCCGAGCTTGGTGTTCCAGTAGACCTTGGAGTAGTCGAAGCGGAAGACGCAGCCGGCCTCGCTGACCTCGACGAGCATGTCATCGGGGCCGGCGAGCACCTCGTAGGAGAAGGTGCGGAACTCGTTCTCCGTGCCGACGTTGTCCGTCTTGTTGATGACGGTGCGGATGGTGGGGTTCTTGTCGATGATGACCTGGGCGATTATGTGCTTGTAGGGGAGGTACTGGCCGCGGAGGTTGAGGTGTGCTGTGGCGAGCTGGTGAGTGATTGCTTTGCCTCACTGAGACGACGGGGGTTCGGTTCGAGTCACCTACCAACATGCCCGGCCGTGTTGAAGCCAACGGGAATTTCGCCATGCAGGTCCTCTGGCAATACTGATCTTATGACATCCACTGCGACGTATGTCAGCATCGTCCAGGAGCGGCAGTGTATACGATGCTTGGCATACGGTAACTCCACAGCTCGTAGCCGATGGTCACGTCAAACGGCACGACCTTGAGGTCCCCCAGCCTCGACGCCTCTTGCAAGTCAGGACTCCACGTCTCAGGAGCTAATACCAACATACATTAACATTCGTCATTCAAACTAAAAGAGGTAGAGAGATGACGACTCACCCGTCGGCTTGACGTCCGGCTTGAGGATAAGACACTTGCCCCCCTGCTGGCCGGCCGGGTCTGCGGCGATGGGGTCGAACTTGTCCAGCAGCAGCATTTCCTTCGTCTTCTCGAGCTGCTTGCGGTACTTTGAAATAAGGCGGTTGTCGCGCACGCACGCCGCGGCCGTGGGCAGCGTGCGCGCGAAGAGCGCCCTGTCGAGCGACTTGGCGGCCCGGGCGGCGGCGGGGGCGCGGAACAGATTCATCTCCAAGCTTGAGCGCTTGCCCTGAAACACGTCAGTACTCGTCATGGGCGCGGTCAGTGGTCAGGGCGCCTGGGAGCGGTACCTCCATGTCGAGAACTGTTGTGTGCGCGGTGAGGGTATCGTGGGTTGGGCTGCGGTGAGCTTCGACTCACTCGGTGGATGAGACAAGGGTGCGGACCGCAAGGCTGACAGGAAAATTTGGGGCGGCCAGTTACATGCCCCGCGGGCGTTCCGGGGGGTCCCACTGCGGGAGGCATTGGCGAACCAGCGCTGAGGAGGACGCGAGGCTGCAAGTACTCGCTGTCTCGTGTGATGTCACGACTTGACGTCGCTCGTTGTTTCTCACTTGCGCCGTAATGACTCGAGGTTCCATTCTTTCACAAGTCAATATCAGGGTGATATTTGCCAACATGTCCCAAAAGCGTACTCTGGACGCATTCTTCAGCTCAGCACCCAAACGGCCACGCACCAAAGTAAACGCCCCAGATGGCGACGAGCCTGTACGGCTGGTCCCCTTCCAAGATGAACGTCTGCTAGCGATTCTAACATGAAATAAAGGCAGGCGAATCAAAACACGCCCAGTACCCATTCCCAATTGCCAACCTTCCCCCTTCGCTCAGCAAAGACATCATCTCGTCCCTCCCCGCGCGTCGAGGTAGGTCCATCGACGACCAGCCGGACCTCGACCTGCTGTGCTTTGAGCCCTACATCCCTGGGTACATGGCCCGGCCGCTGTTTGAGTTTCTGCGCGCGGAGCTGCCGTTTTACAGGGTAGAGTACGATATCAAGCGCGGAGGCGTCGACACGCACATCAGAACGCCGAGGTTCGTGCCCGCTACCCGAGTTTACGCGCTTAACGCACAATGGCTAAACGTGACGGGCCGTCAGATGGACGACAGTCTTTGGGCTCGACGAGACGTCGTATTTCGACGACCATGGCTGCGTCATGGACAAGGCAACGGGCATGAGAGCCGCGGACAGGCGATTCTATCGGTATCCGCCGCGGCCGATCCCAGCGTGTCTCGACGAGCTGCGCAAGTCCACCGAGGCCGCCACGGGCTGCACGTTCAACTTCTGCCTCGTCAACTACTACGCGTCGGGCTCGGACAGCATCTCCTTCCACAGCGACGACGAGAGGTTTCTGGGCAAGGACCCAGCCATCGCCTCGCTCTCGCTGGGGGCTCGACGGGACTTTCTCCTCAAGCACAAGCCGCCAACTAGCCGACAAGCCGCGGACTCGGCGGCTGATGGTGCGAAGCCGTTGAAGCTTCCTCTCGGGAGCGGCGACATGGTCTTGATGCGCGGAAAGACGCAGTCGAATTGGCTCCATTCCATCCCAAAGAGGACGGGCAAGAACCAGGAAGACGGGGGACGAATCAACATCACGTTCCGGAGAGCCATGGTCAAGGAGGGGACGGAAAACTATTACAACTATAACGTAGGGGGCGGCCCGGTACATCGCTGGGATAAGCTGAGCCGGCAGATGACGGTGTGGAAACCATGAGGGTATACTGAAACAACGAAACGAGAACCGTCATTCCCGCCTCCTAAGTTGACCCATGTCGCCCCTTACTTGCCGCGGCGCATCTGGGCCCTCGCATACTTCCGCAAGGCTTTCAGGAAGACCTGGTACCCGAAGCTCTCATTGTCTTGCAGGCAGAAAATCTCCGTCAGGCGGATCTGCCAGGGAGGGTAGCTTGAGAGCTCGACGTAGGGGCCGAAGAGGAGCAGGAGGTCGGGCTCCGGCATGATGCCCTCGGACAGCTCTGCGTCAACCAGTTCAAGGGAAATGTCCCTTGGTGAAAGCTTCCCCTTCTGTGACATCTCTGCCAGGGTCCTGGTGAGGTCGACGATGGACTCTCTGCCGTCCTGCGCGGAGATTAGGTGCAGCTTCAAGTGGCCCTGGTTGTTTTCATCGGGCGTCGGCGAAGAGTATTCATCCCGGTGAGGCGAGGTCACGGACAGGCTCGGGTGCTGGCCGGCAAAGTAAAAGGTGAACTTGTGGATGACGGCCTCGTACACTCGCGGCATGTGCTTCTTCAGGATTCCTAATATAGTGTCAGAATGCCAGCATGCTCGTCGCGTTGTTCCTTCACGAACCAGTCTTCTCATAGACCGAGAGCATAGGGATCTCGGCGCACGCGCACCAGGTCGCGAGCTCCGCGGTCTCGTCTATCAATCGCTCGAGGTCCGCCTTGGCTCTGTGGTTTTCCTCGGCCTTCAGGATCGCGCTGAGGTGCTTGGGCCGCCTGCTCAGCCCCATGACATCCTTCCGTATGTATTGCGGCGTCGCATGGTGGTAGTACAGAACCGAGGACACTTGATAGCAGACGATGTTGACCGTCTGGCGGATGCGGATGTAGAGGGAGAATATCCCGTGCAGGACGGCGAATATGAGGACGTGGATCTGGTTTTGGAAGAAGCGTCGAACGCCCAGCCGGGATCTCCTCTGCGTCGGCAACAGCTTGGCCACGTTTGGTAGCTCGGTCAGCGCGGGAAGATTGGCCTGCCACGGGTCAGCATCGAGCGCGGCCACATCCACGCGCGTCCATCACGCCGCCGAAGTTCGTACCTTGACCATCCTCTCCTTCTCCTGCTCACTCAGGAGTCTATGGGCCCGCGCTTCGTCAGCCCTGTAGGCCTCACGGTCACGGGCGTTCATGGGCATGGTGAAGGTCTTGCAGCCCCGAGAGGCTGGCTAACGATCGAGCCTGGTGCTGATGCTGGGATGATGAAGTTGCCGTTGGCCAGCTGTCCCGTTGATCGTCTCCTTGGGCAGAAATATGGGAATGGCAGGAAAAGGACTGCAATTCCTTGGTGGTGGCGAGTGGCATATAAATGAATGGAGGACGTGGCAGCATAGCCACCGAAAGAAGGCCTTCAGAGACAAAAGCTCAGGTCTTACGTCACTGCATTCGTTGCTGAGCATGTGCCTCGTGTCCCAAGTGTGGCCCAGCTGTGGCGCAGTCGGCCTCTGCGGGGCGTGGCGGGGCTGGTGGCCTGGCAAGCCTGGCCTCTGGCTTGCCTGGGGCTGGTATGGACGCTGTATCGACCACTGGACCCGTCGCAGCCAGGGATGGCTGCTTCAACTCGCGTCCCAAATGCCAGCGACTTGCGACACGGCATCGCAGCTGGCCACAGACCCCGTTGAGGGACGAATTCCGGCGGATATCAATACCGTCGGCCAATACGGACTACAGAGTACACACATGTAGTCGACCGGCTGGCTCCCACCACCCGCTTCCCAACCATGGAGCGGTCCAGCTCAACGGCGGCCAAGAGCCTCTTCCCCAAAGCCCCCGTCTTCACGTTGGACAACTTCTCGGGCAAGGACTTTATTGTCCGCGACTTCGTGGATAGCCTTGCGGAAAGCTCCGTTCCGGCTAACCGTCGATCTGGGCCTGCGCAGGCTGCGTTCGACCCAAAGCCTTTGATCCGGACGTTTGAGAGTACCGAGCTACACCTGTCCAAGCCGCAGACAGTCGCGTGGGCTAACACAGTCGCCAGATGCCCTATCGCAGCTCGCCCTGCTGGGTGATGAGCTTCAGGAGAAGGAATCGGAGCTTCTGTCTCAGGTCCGCCGCGCCGAGATCCAGCACGACCAGACCCTCGATACGCTCGGCCGAAAGCTCGACCAGTCGATGAGCTCCTTCGAAGCGCTCGATGTCTCGCTCAACGCCAGCAACGCCAACGTACCCGACACCAATGGCAGGTCCGATGGCGGAGGAAACGTGGCCGTGCAGATTGGAGAGAAGCTGGAGGAGCTCGACCGCAAGCGACGCCGAGCGCAAGACGCCAACTTCCTGATACAATGCTGGACGGAAGTCAGTGAAACCGGCCAGCTGGGCTCCCTGGAGGACATTCGGCGGCAGGGCGGCGCCGAGTACAAGGTTCGGTGCGCCGTCATCGCCCGGCAACTGATGAGGATTAGCCAGCAGCTAGATCTGTCCTCCTGGGGGCAGACGAACGGGCATCGAAACGGGGCCAGCAACGGCTCCGGGAGCCCGACCAAGACACACAACACGCGCGAGACGCTGGAGAAGTTTTGCGAAACCCTGGAGCAAGACCTCCTGCAGCAGTTCAACAACAGCTACAGGCGACAAAACTTCGATGACATGATGGAATGCTCCAAAGTCTTGTATGATTTCAACGGCGGAGCCAGTGTCATCGCAGTCTTTGTCAACCAGCACCAGTTCTTTATCGATCGGGATCAGCTCATGAGCGACGAGGTCACCGCAGACGGCGAGATGTGGGAGACCCTGGCGGATCCCGACTCCGATCCTCCAGGGGTCGAGCCAAGCCTGCAGTCGCTCATAGACGAAGTCAAGATCGTCATGCAAGAGGAATCGTTCATCATCAAGCGGGCATTTCCGTACTACGAGACGGTTCTGATCAAGTTTATCCAGCGGGTATTTCAACAATCCATACAGCAGCGCCTCGAGAAAGTCCTGGACAAGGCCGAGACGATTTCTACGCTGGCTTTCTTGAGGTCGCTGCACTCTTCAAGAAGCTACATCAGCTCTTTGATCGAGGACCTGAAGACGCATGGTCTCACAGAGCACCCAGAACCATGCTCGGCGCAGATTTCACAAGCCTTGGACCAACAGATGGACGACCTGTTCGTCCCCTACCTGGTTGGTAACACGTACATTGAGCGCGAAAGGAAGAGCCTCGAGGAAATGTACAGCTCCCTGCTGTTCAGATTCACGATATACCACTCGCGACGGAAAAAGGCGCCGACAGGATTCATGGCTTCTCTGGCGCAGCAGGGCACGCAATTTATTGCTTCAGCCAAGGACGCCTATCTTGAGCGGCTAGAGTCTTCGGATCTCACGCCAACGCAGAAGACGGTCATGCTGCGAGTCGCCGGCCTCAAGGACAAGGAGAACAAGAACGAAATTGAGGTGTCCGAAGAAGACGGCGCTCTGAGCATTTCCAACGCGAAGAGAATGCTCAAATGGCTGGCTGAGAGCGTCCAGAGGACATTGGAGCTCGGGTCGCAGGTCGAAACACCCAAGGATATGAACGTCCTCCTGCACTTGCTGCTAACGAGTATGGGCGATGTGTATATCGAGACGGCGCTCGACGCGGCACACGTCCAGGCCACCATGCTCGAGAACACAAAGGTCGAGCCAGACTTGTCGTACCTGCCAACGATACGGCCAGCCGTCACTGTCTCGGCCATCATGGACCGATTCATCACCGTGGTCCTGATCCGGCTGGCAGAGTCCAACACGACCGTGCGCAAGAGCATGGAGGCGCAGAAGAAGGTGGCCACCGACTCCATCGAAAAGAAGACCAACGCGGTCATGAAGGTCTCGATCGATGTCATCACGAACTGGATGGTCAAGTCGCTGGGTGGGCAGAAGAAGCAGGACTTTCGACCCAAGGACGCGGAGCTGGAGTCGCTCCAGACGCCGACGTGCCTGGGCATCTGCACGTTCCTCGGCCGCGCGAGCAAGCACGCGGGCGAGGCCATCGACGGGCAAAACGCCGAAAAGTTCTTCAGCGAGCTGGCCCTCGCGATCCACCAGCTGCTCTTCGACCACTTCAAGAAGTTCCAGGTCAACGCCACGGGCGGGCTCATGGTCACGCAGGACATCGCCAAGTACGTCGCCACGATGCGCGACTGGCCGCTCAGCAAGGACGTGGCGGTCGCGGTCGAGCTGCTGACGGAGCTCGGCTCGCTCTTCATCGTCGGGCCCGAGGCCCTGCGGGAGAAGTCGAGGACGCTGGCGCCGGGCCAGACGGGCGCGCGGGGGAAGCTGTCCAAGGGGGACTTTAGGGCGTTTGTGCAGCGGAGGGACGACTCGGGGACGGTGGGCATCCAGAGCGTCTTGGCTGGGCTTTGAGTGCGGGCATGTACGAATACGGTAGCTGGGGTGCGGATGATCAGACGACGAGCCGACGGACAATGAGACTTTGATACCATGTGCCATTTCATCACGGTGCCGCATCGTTCTAGATTGTATCAATTCCGCGGTCATAATCATGTCGGTTCATAGATCCCTGCGCAAGCCCCCCTTCCTCCCCGTGTGCTCCTCCAGCTTCTCGTCCAAGAAGTCGATGAGCTCCGTCATGTCGCCCAGGTCGGCCAGCTTGACCCGGTCCCGCTTGGGCAGCAGGGCCGTCTTGTCGGCGCCCATGCCCGGGCCGCACATCTCGGAGACGTGGTGCACGGCGAGCTTGAAGGGCAGCGGGCAGCGCGCGGCGTTGCACATGAAGGTCTCGAGGGCGTCCCAGGGGCAGGAGGGGGCGCCGGCGAAGAGGGCCGGGTTGGCGAGGAGGCCGCGGGCGGACATGAAGCCGGCGAGGTTGGTGTTATCGGGGGTCGGGGCGTCGTCGTTGGGGGGGCCGTCTTTGATGGTGAGGGTGGCGAGGTCGGGGGTCGACGGCTTGAAGGGCAGGGCGGAGAGGTCGAAGACGTCGCCGGAGAGCAGGATGGGCAGCGTGCCGGCGTACTTGGAGGTGAGGATCTCGAGGGCCTCGGTGCGGATGGGCGTCGTCGAGGGCGTGCGCCGTGTCCGGGGGTGGATGGTGATCCAGTCGACCAGGCGGTCCTGCGGATGCCCCACGACCGTGTCCAGGAAATCCATCGTCTTCCTGCGAACCCGTCAGCCGACCAGCCAGCCACCGCGCAGAGAAAGGCCGCCGCACCTCAGGTCATCATGCACCCGGATCTTGACGCTCACGCTCCTCCCGCGGGGGCTCTCGACGTCGCGCTCCCCGCCGACCGCCCACCCGTCGCCCGCCAGGCGCGCGCGCGTCTCGACCACCATGTCGCGCACCAGCTCGCGGCGGTCCATGAGCGCGGCGCCCAGCGCCTCGGCGCACGCCCACGCCTGCGGGCAGCCGCAGTTGAGGTCCACGCCGGCGACGTGCGGCGCGGCGAGGGCGGCCGCGCGCGCCAGCTCCAGGGGCGAGTTGGCGCCGAACTGCAGCACTGTGGGCGGGCGCGCGGAGGCGCAGCGCGACGTCGACACGCTGAGGTCGCTGTCGCGCGCGACGCCGCTGCGGTTGAACTCCTTGGCCAGGATCATGGGCGTCCAGCACAGGTCCACGCCGTACTTGTGCACCGTCTGGCGGAAGGCGAGCTGCGCGTAGGTGGACATCGTCAGCGCCTACTAGGCAAACGACTCGCAGGGCGGCAACGCACCTTGCTGTAGCGCACCATCGGCGCGCAGGCGTACAGGAACCTGCCCTGCCTCCTCGCGGCGTCGAAGATCTTGAGCGGGCTGCCGTGTCGTCGTCAGTCCGGCTCGCGGGTGGGATGTCACTCGGGCACAACTCACTGCGAGGAGGCGGACGGCTCCCCGTCCTCGACGGGGTCCGACATGGCAAGCCTCGTCTCCATCGAGGAGGTTGTATGTGCTATGAGTTGTTTGGGGCGGGCTGTGGGTTATTGCATGTTGGCGTTTCTGTGAGAGTTTGGTTGTCGAAGGTGAGGCTGCTCAAGACTTTTCGAGGTTCACCCGGCGCTCCAACCAATGCGCTAACAGCGGGACGGGCGCCTTACATGGCCTTCTTACACCAGGAGGTGGCGTCTAACTCAACCTCATGATTGATACCTACTCGGGGTCCAGGGTAAACCCGTTCGTGTTCTCGTATATTCGTGATATTTATACAGACATCGTCAATGGCTATCCCCATCGTCCATGTCCTGCCCAAACAGACTGTCTGCGTCTCCCTCCATCTCCTGCACCTCCATGGCCCCCAGCAGCCGCTCTCGTTCCAATATCACTTGCTGCACCCACTTCTTCTCCGCCACCGTCTTCCGCGTCAGCTCCATCTCCCTGCTCTCGTACAGGCCCGCCAGGTGCTGGGCCGCGCTGTACATCAGCTCCTCGCGGATCGTGCGTTCGTCGTCGAGCCGCGACCGGTATAGGACCAGCTGCTCGCCCTTCCACTTCTGCCACGCGCAGTGCCCCTGGTCCATCCGCTTTCGCAGCGGGAACATGGCTGCCTCGACCTCCTCGTCCGAGCCCTTCTTGCTGCTCCAGAATGCCTGCAGCTGCTGGTAGTATTCCTGTTCGACCTTGCGCTCCTGCGCGGCGCGAATCGCATAGTCCCTGGTAAAGGTCTGTTCCTTGGTTGCCATCCTCGACAGAACTAGGGCGTCCAAGTCTGCGAGTTCGGCCTCCTGTTTCTCTGCGAGCTGTTCTTTCTTGACCTTGCTCTCCTGGATCAGGTCCGCAGCCTCCTCTTCCTGCTGCGAGTCGACCAGCACCTGCTGAAGCTCGTGGAGCTCGTCGAGCCTCACCCGCAGCTCTTCATACTTGAGCCCGACTTCCTTTCGGCGAATGCCCTCCTGTCGGATCCGTTCCTTGAGCTGCCGTTGCCAGCGCTCCTCGGCCAGCCTCGCCTGCTCCAGTCTTTCCAGCTCGGCTTTCCTCGCTTCTTCTCGCTCAAACGCTTCTATCTGAGCAAGAATCTCCCGCAGTTCCGCAGCTTCCGCCTGCTCCCTGATTCTTCGCTGTTCGCGCCGCCCCTGGACAGCGTCCTTCAAGTCGTTGAGCTGCTGCATTGTACAGGAGCATGTTCTCCAGCGCTGACCGCACACGTAGCAAAATTCGTTTCCGCATCGACACGTCATGTGCTGGCAAGCCTCCCGGTGCTCCACGAGTGCGTGGCAGCTGGAGCACCGCTTCCAACCTTCCTCCTCTGCCAGGACATTGGTCAGGTCCATGTCACGATCTTGGGGACAATCGTCTCTCCCGTGGTGTGGTCCGCGGCATATTGTGCACGTCATATGCCCGCGCCCGCAGCGGCCCTGGCGTTTGGACAGGGTGATGTTTCGGGGCTGGATCCAGAGGGCACATTCCGGTTGGTTGCAGTAGACTCGCTCGCTGACGGGTATCTCCCACTCGGAAGCTCGCTCCTGGAACGTCTTCTTCAAGTCCTCGGGGATGTTCTTCAGGATCGTGCGGAAGGGAATCTGGTTCAGACAGCACTTGGGGGGCCACTGCTGTTCGTTCTGGACGGCTGCGTTGACGAGGCGAACGAAACACTCACGGCAGTAACTATGGCAAGTCACCTTGACACAGTTCTTCCGGGGGACCTCGTCCAGGCAGGAGACACACTCCCTACATCAGTTAGGACGGCTGATACTGTATCAGCGACGGCGCGGCTTGGGGGGTGCTTACAAGAGCTCGTCGGGGTCCGGGGGCTTGAAGAAGCCAGATTTGCGAAGTTCCTGGATAGTTTTCTGAGTATTCGAGTCGGCAGCGGAGATATCGACGTCGTCGAGTTTTGCTTCGAGCTTCTGACGGAGGGCTTCGCGAGCCCCGCCAGCAGAACTGCTCTCGCCCTTTTCCGTGCTGCGGTGGAACAGACGCCGCAGGGCAAACTTGCGGCGCTTCTCGACTTTGGCTGCAAAGACAGCTGCAGAGGTGCTGGGGGGTGCGGGTTCGGAACCGCTAGCCTCTGCTTGCCAGCCCGCGGTTTGTGCTGGGCCCGGAGCGTCGCTGGCCGCTTTTGCTGGTGGCTCATCTAGGACCATGATGATCGGCAGATAAGGCTCCGGACCCTTGCCGTTCCTTGCCTGTCGTGCCGTCTCTTCTTCGGTGGCTCTGCGCTGCTCCTCCTCCGCCTCTCTTTGGCGGTCTTCCTCGGCGATGCGAGCCTTGACGTTGTCGATGGAGGAGGCCACGATGTCGAGCAGGATCTGCGACGTAACATTCGGGGCTTTTCCCAGCATTTCCGGCGGGCCATACTTGTGCCAGTCCACATCGCCGAGGTCGAGGTCGGACAGCTTGTCCGTCGACCATGGGGCTTCGCGGTCCTTGCTCCGCCAGGTGTCCCGTATCTGCTCGAGGGCGGCGAACGGGTCGTCGTATAAGTCGACGAAGTCCTCGGGGCTAAACGATCCGGGCATTGTGTGCCAGTCCGTCGCCTTGCGGGACAGGTTCGCGTCGTCGAATGGGTCCGTCCTCGTGGTGGCCATGGTGGCCATGATGATCTGGGGGTGCGTGGGACGTGGATGATGCACGCTCCAGGTAACACAGATGTTCAATAGAGCTCAGCCTCGGGTGCTGTCAAGCCTCCAGAGGATTCCGGCGACAGGTATAAGAAGCTGGAGCACACGAGCACGTACCTCACAGGCCAGCCACGGCGGCTCAGATGCATCGGCCAGGCACCATCAATAGTCTGAGGCGGACTCGGCGCCCGCCGAATCGCGAACCTCGACGCCGCAGCATAGGTACGTACCCAGCGCCCAACAGGACGCCTGCCGCCCTCTTGTGTAGCAAACAAGGCATTCTGCGCATGGAAATCAGCCCTCTGGCCACCGAGCCAAGCTCAGGTCGGGAGTCCGTGGCAGGGTGGAGGGCACGTGGGAGGCTCCTATGGGCTGTGAGAGACGTTGGCTGCTGCTGGCGGGGGTTGCAGCTGAACCTTTTAGCGCCTTCCACAGCCACCCCAATCGCTGCCAACTCGTATGGCATGAGTGACTTTTCGGGTCACGCTTGGGTACTTATCAGATGCTGCAGGGGCGGTGCTGCAGGATGGGAAAATAGAAACAGGCAAATATGAATCGCATCTTTGTTCAGACAGGGTTGGCTGGCGTTCCGCGGTGTCTGACCCTGGCCAGGAAGACGCCCGACCAGGCAACTCCTACACTGACTTGGTTGGTCATGGACCCATGGTGCCCATTGGAAGAACGGCCGGTGTCATATGGAATACTTCTTTATCTGCCATGAATGATGTATATACCTAATGTAGCCTCGATGCAAGCAATGAGCTTGTACAATTTGTTGGTTGGATACGAAGTACGGCAAATTTACCGGCGCTCTCCGACTTACACGCCTCATCCAAGGCACTATCTTCAAATCTTGGACTTTGGGCTCGAAAATGCCACCTCGTTCGTGCTAGTAGGAAAGGTCAGCGCAAGTCATATAAAACAAAAGAAATTATCCAGGCTCACCAGGTTCCGACTTGGTCCAGTCCGACTTCCACGACATCGCCATTCTTGAGCCATAGCTGTGGCTTGCGGCCCATTCCCACACCCGCGGGTCTATATGGATAGAGCATGCAATGTTAGCCCAGATTCCCCTCCCCGTTCAACGCGCAGCTTTACTCACGTTCCAGTAAATATGAGATCGCCGGGCATGAGTGTCACGCCACGACTCAGGAAGGCGATTGACTTCTTGACGCCGAATATCATGTCCGCCGTTGTCCCATTCTACACAGCAGTCAGCTCGATCAAGTTCCGGCGTGCTTTGCTCGACTCACCTGAAGCGTCTTCCCGTTCACCTTGGTCCAAATCTTGAGCTTCTGAGGGTCCCGGATAACATTACCGCTCACGATGCCCGGTCCGTACGGGGCCCAGCCGTCAAAGCCCTTGCCGTGCGACCACTGGCTACCTCCGTGCTTGATCTGCCAGTCCCGGTGCGACACGTCGTTTCCAACAGCGTAGCCAAGGACGCAGTCGAGTGCCTCAGACTCCGCAACATCCGTGCATCTCTTTCCGATGACGATGACGAGCTCGCACTCGTAGTCCAGGCCGGTGCCTTCCTGCGCCATCGGGTGAACCGGGATGGGGTCGGATGGGCCGGAGAGAGACGTCGCCGGCTTGTAGAAGAGAATGGGAAACTTTGGCTCTGGCATGCCGGTCTCTCTGGCATGGTCTGCGTAGTTCAAGCCCAGGCAGCGCACCGTCCCGACGTGAGAGGGCGCAAGAGGAGGGAGCAGCAGGCGGATGTCGACCTCTTGGTCAGTGACATTGTGCTTGCCGAAGATGTCGCCGCTGATGATGCGAGCTCTCTGCGATTTGGCAATATCACTGATACCTTGCGGCAGGATGGCATCGCCGTAGTATGTGCGGCCATCTTTGGCGAGGAACCGGACGAGTCGCTGTGGTCGATGTCTGTCAGCGATATCGGCGATGTGCCAACACGGATCACTTACAGAGAAGGCGGGCATCTTGATAGTCTTGGCCTGCAAAAATGGCTAGTAAACACAGGCTTGAGCGTCTTAGATACTTTTACGATGGAGATGAGATGTTAAGTGACAGTTCGCCTTCATACCGGGGCCCCCATGAAGAGCAGCCGACGGTGCCGTTCGTGTTCGTGTTGGTGTTTGTTCAGCGATGAGCTCCGTGTGTCTCCGCTCGGCTACTTGGTGTAGTGTCCGCCGAAGACAAGTGGGTACGTACCTTGCTGGCGGTCATTATTACAGCGAGCTTCCCATTGGCCTCTCGCCAACCTCGGAGCTTCACGCTTCAGCATCATCGACGCAAATTTCGCCATTGCCAGCGACAACTCCTTTACTTTCGGACTGGGGGACAAGACTGGTTGAAATTTTCACAATGCGGCTCTCGGGGCTCCAGAAAGACGTCCTGGCCCTCTATCGCCAGTGTCTCCGTGAGAGCCGCAAGAAGCCCAAGGTGCGGCTGCTTCCATCTCGGCTGCGGCTGCTGTCGCGTGGCCACATTGACTGACGCCATGACAGAGCACGCGGCCTCACTTTGAGAACTTTGCCAGGTGAGAATACGCCCATGGCCCAGGAGATGTGTTTTGAGGCTCATTTTGCGCTTTCAGGGCGGAATTCGCGCGCAATCTGGGCATTGACAAGCGCGACTTCGCTGCCATCGAGTTTCTCCTGCGCAAGGGTCGGCGACAGCTCGATGTCTATTCTTCGCCCGGCATCAAGGACGTCAGGTGAAGGCGGCACGTTGTGCCCTGGGAGAGCAGCCGCGATGGCCCGACAACCCCTGCTGCCGTTTCTTTGGAGCCTTCCGTTGTCGCCTCCATCCGCAGCCCCGGCAGCCGGCCTCTCCAACCTTGACATGAATCCCCAGGACACGCTTATCCCGGGCTCGGCATTGCGGCGTGCGCTGCACGAGACGTTGGCTCTCCCCATGTCTAGGTTACCGTCGAGCAACTTCTTGTCCATTGTACTAGAGCATCGCTGCCTCTACACCGCATCTTCTTGAATAGCCTCACTTGGACACGCTTTGATCTTGTCGTTGTTTTTCTCCCCTCAAGATGGCTTCCCTAGCATCTATTCCTGAGGCAAACACTTCTTTAGCGAACGCCCGCGACATCAAACCACTCCATCGGCGGACCGCCTCGTTCGAGAGGATGCGCCCGCGGTCTCGTGTCCTCGTCCTCTCTCGACGTCCAACTCGCGTTCGCAACCCGGCACGCCCACCCCAAGCACCAACCCGAATGCCGCAAACGCATGGCTATGGACATGTGCCAGCACAGAACCAGAACAGTCTAGATATAAAGTCACGCAGGAGGCGTAACTCGCCAAGGGGAGGGGACAAGACGCCAATGCATCCCGGCGCGCCGGCAACTCGCCAATCCGATACGACATCGTCGGCCGACCAGGCGTTTGAGACATCCCTGTCCTCTGTTGACTTGGACTCGTTCCCTCTTCCGCCCTCCAACAATATACCTTTGTGCCGGCCCAGAAGTGCGAGCCGTCCCGTTCCTGAAATATCGACCAATCTCGATGCTACACATCTGCGTCCTACGACCACTGCCCAAGGAAGGGTCATGCCCACCAAGGACAAGGCCATGCCTACCACTCGTCTCCGCTGTTTTGGCGACGCCGCCGCAGATATTGCCAGAGCATCAAAGCACGCATCAGTCGACTCAGCACTTGTGGAAGCGATATCCAGAACCGTTATCCAGCAACTCCGTCTCTTTTCGGCCATCAAGCAAAGCGATCGAATATTCGGCAAGGCACCAAAATCGAATGTGTCGCCCACATATGCGTATGACAATCAATCCAGAACCTCAAGTCGGCGGGAGGCGTTGGATCGCTTCACCAAAGACCTTCACAGATATGCCGAGAACACCGGGGTCAAGGGCAAAACAGTACACTCCACTCCTACGCCGACAAAGTCTGGCGAAACACTTCACACGGTATCAGCACTTATGCCTTTTCGTCCCGAGTTTCGGGCAGCAGGCTTAGCGGTAACGTCAAAGGATCAGGCCCAGCGGCTACCGGGCTACCCGACGAACGCCGACGGCGCGCGACTCTCACGCCGACGCCACCCACCCGTCACCATCAGAAGATACTTACACCCGTCCCAAGTCGACGGACACCCTGGGCGATGCCCGAGCAACAGCACAAACACCGAAATATCGTTTGCTCCATCCCAGGACATGGACGAGTGGAGATACGCGCTCATGGACGAGGCGCCAATGCGAAAGAAGCGAGTCCCGAAACACAAGAAATCGAAGAGCCGTTGCCTGCCATGCTTTCCAGGAGACGATGAACAGACTACAGATGCAGAATGGGCACATTTTAAAAAGGCCCCTGGAAATACAGCTTCGAGGCAGGGAGCTTTGGCTGGCCCAAGTTCAAGGATGCCGCCGCCAACCAGGCTACCGCCAACCCGACCAGTGGAGCGCCCGAATTGCGGTTCTGATGATCCGAGTCCGAGAGACATATCTGGCAGGCCGGGCACTCAGGCAAGGCGCAAAGAAATGGACTCAAAAGGCGCCCTCGAGACTCGGCCGCCGCCGCGGGTAGAGGTCACAGGTCGCCGGTATTCGGTGACACTGCCGAAGGCGAATGCCCATGTTGAAGCATGCCATGGCAGCGGCCCACAAGCAAAGAGCAAGAATGCAACCCACAGACGTGGTCGATACCCAGATGATCGTTCGATACGGTTGCAGTCAGACCAGGCGCAGTTGACTCGCGATGCGAAGAAATTCGAGCGAGAACTCCTATCTCCAGGGCCCTACGGAACCTTGCCTGGCCAGGAGATATCCCAAGGCATGGGAAAGACGCAAGGCGCCGCTACACTGGAAGCAGGCCGCGGTCCTTTTTCGAGCCTGGAAGAGGAGTTGGAGAAGACAGCTCGACTAGTAGCCGAGACAAAGTTCCCAACCACTAACAAACGAACGACTCAATCGAGCCGGAGACACAGGCGGCCGGTCTCTCGCTACGACCCCAATCATGTTAGGATCTGCTGTCGGAGCAGCAGGGGCATCCCGTCTCGAGCAGATGCTCCGCCCAACATACCCAAGAGAACATCCTCGATGCGAGGAGGTATCAATCCCTACGAGGTAGACTTTGACGATCGTGAGATTGCAGATCGCGACGTGCTGCGAGGCTTGCATGTCGCCGCGTCGGCCGCGTGCGACGAAGAGGTCGACGCGTTTGTCCGCAACAAGACCGGCCTGCGAATCCGCCGTTTCCTAGCAGACCTGATGGCGCTCGAGGCGTTTGGCGATCCGCGGCCCGGCGAGGGCAGCGAGCAGCGCGCCAGGAGAAGGCGGGCAGAGATGAGGAAGCTGAAGCAGCAGATGCGTCGGTCGCGCGAGATTGCCATGACCGGGGGGCTCATCTGAGTATGATGCCTAACGATGTACGTTGACTGGGCCGCATGGTCCATATACATGACTTATACAGGTGTTGTTTATACTAGATGGGTCCATCCTTACGACAGGTTTACAAGGCACATTGCGTTATCCTCTGAGCTGCTGCTCTCTCTTGGCACTCGACGTCTTGAAGTTGAAGCCGTGGCCGCCTGGCCGTCACCACACCACGTCTGAACTCCACCACGACGGCCTCAGCTGTAATGGTTGATGTTCTCGAGTTGCTTACCACCATGGTACAAACTGACACTACAAGTTGGTTCAGAGCAAACCCATGACTAGCTTTTCGCCACCGACGCCGCCGCCGCCTTCGCCTTTGCATCCCTTTCCTCCCGAGCAATCAGTGCCCAGCTCCTAGGCAGCCCCCTGTCGACCCTCCAAGCCTCCGAGTTCCTCTTCATGGCATCCACGAGCTCCTCCTTCCACCCGCCCTTGACATCATCCGACCAGGCCACCAGCGCATGCGCCCAAGCCAGGGTGCTCTCCGCGCGCGACCCATCCGGCGCGTCCAGCAGCCCGGCCGCCAGGTCCACCATGTTCTGGCGGCTGTCCACGGCGTAGAAGACGGACGCGGAGCAGCGGGAGCAGAAGTACCGCTGCACGTCGGCGGAGCTGGAGTACATGGCCAGCGTGCCGAGGCGCGGGTCCCGGTCGGGGCTGCTGACGGCGGCTTTGAGGGCGGGCGTCGTGCGCGGGAAGCCGCTGCTGCCGCCGCTGTTGCTGGGGTAGTCGACGTGCTTGAGGAGGGTAAATGTCCAGTTGAAGACGTCAACGCCACTCGCCTTGCGACACGAGTTGCATGCGTCGAAGCCGGCGAGAAGCCTGTGCGTCCCGGGCTCGACGAACCAGGGGAGCTCGGAGGGATCCATGGCCGCGAAGTCGGCGGTGCCGCGGCGGAGGACGAGGTCGACGCCCCTGCAGCGGCAGCGAAACGGGATCTCATCCGGGACGGCATCTGCGCTCTTCGCGGAGAGCGTGTCAGGGTTCAGCTCCTCGCTCTCGTGCCGCCACCCGTCAAAGCAAGGGATAGGGGCGGCCTCTGCGTCGTCGTCCCTATTCAGGCGTCGCTGCCACACGGCCACGCCGCCGTCGAGCGTGTCGCCCACGAAGATGTGGTCCTTGACCCGGACGAGCCCCGGGACGGGATCGTTGGACAGCACGCCGGTGAAGACCTCGTACGCGTCGGCCTCGCCCTCGACCCGCGCGCGCCAGAACATGGGGCTGGAGCAGGTGCCGCAGAAGAGGATGGTGAGCTTGGGCGAGAAGACGTACTCCTTGAGCGGGGCCTTGGCGATGGCGTCCGCGGCGCCGGGCCAGTCCATGCCGGTGCTGTGCATCGCGCCGGTGAGGTGGCGGCACGAGGTGCAGTGGCAGAACGTCGCCGTGAGCGGGAGCGAGGAGCGTGGGACGTTGGTGGTGAAGGTCTGCGCTCCGCAGAGGCATTGCGCCGTGAGCTCGACGTCGGAGGTGGAGGTGGCCATTTTGCCCGGTCTCTCATGTGTCTTTCAGAATAGCCGGGATCGTTCTTGTAAGCATGGATCTGTAAAGTGAAGGATTCGTGGGAAATCGTGCGTGAATCGAGATTTATATCCGTCATAAGTGCGGCTTACACGCAAGGGCGTGGTGCGGGGTGACGCCCCTTGGTTCATGTTAACGGCGGTTCTACGCTGTCAGCCCTGAGCAGCGTGAATGGCTGTGGCGTCGACTCAAGCAGATGGGGAAACAGAGGCGTTTGAGTGGCCGGTGAGTTTCCACGGGAGCAATGGATGCTTGCAGACTTGGGGCTTCAATTAGGTTGTCGGATGAGGCTCACCACCTCCCCGTGACGCCCACCAACGCCGACTTTCACTGTCAAGAGACATTGCCCAAGACAACAGCAACACTTACGAGGGCATGTTGAGCTTGAGAAAGGTACAACCTTCAACAAGTCAAGCATCGGGCGGCACTTGTCGTGGCTAGCCGGAGGTTCAGCGCAGCGGGACCCTGCCAGACGCGCAAGCTTGCGGCCAACCTCCTCCAGGGCGTTGAGCGCCCGGTCTCAGACATTTCGTCGCGTCTCGCTATGTCCCACGGGCCCAGCGGGCATAGTCCTGCGCGTACTTCGTAGATGTCGTCACGCCCAGCGCGTTAACAACGCCATCATCGTGAGGCCGAGGCAAGGAGCGTTCTGCAGAGGATGCTGCCATTGCAGGTGAAGACGGGAGAGTTGGCGTCGAGACATCGGGTGGCTGATGTCTGATATGGCCATTGAGGATGAGCCAGGCGACGCGCACAGAGACTGAGATTGAGTGTCCACGAAGGTCCAAGGTTGCTAGACCAACATCGGGCACCGAAAGAAAAGAAACTCCCACAAGCTGCCTGCTTCTATGAGCATATGTCTAGCCATACTACTATCGGATTATCCGTGAGGCAGCGCCTCAGGGCATAGGCTGACAAGTTAAGTTTTACAAAATATCCTGGTCTGTAGCAGTAACCTCGTTTAAACACTTGCTGCATGCCTCTGCATGGACGCACTGTCGTGGGCAAAGAGCATATCATCAGCAGCTTCAACGACAACAGAGCTCTCATGGCGGTGTGCCACACGATGTATGCGAATCCCGACAGCCGTATTGACGAGCCTCTCATCTAGGAATCATGTCATACAAAATTAGTGACAAAATCGCATTCTCGCATTCCGCCGCGACACAGTAGAGTGACACAGCATCGGCCGAGCGACGCCGCGAATGAATGGTGCAGGTCGTCCGAAGCCGTCGTGGCTGGGAGGCCTGCGAGTCTATGACAGACGACTTCCCCGCACAGACCAATCCGTCGAGCAGCCACCAACATCGGCCCAGCTCACCATCACCATCGCCATCCCTCGGCGGCAAGAGCCAGATCAAACACTTCCGAGCACGGGCTCGCGCGAATTATCACTGCTCTTCTGCGCAATGGACTCGTCCCCGCTAGGACCGCCAGTGGCACAGGCCTTCCGCGGCAACTTCTCCGTCGCAGACGAGGACCTCGAGCACCTGATTCGATGCTGGGCACGTCAGGACTGCGACGGGTGCTTGGATGAACACGAATGCAGCTGGTGCCCATATGTGAGTTCCGTCTCGCGGTTGAACTCGATTTTCATTGTCACTCATATGCTACGTAGACGTGGTCGTGCGTCCCCAACTCGTACAAGATCCCGCTGCTGGCCCCGGCATACGACGAGAATGTCTGTCCTCATCCAGCTGAGCGATGGGAGCTCCGCTCGCGGCCCTTTGGCTGCCGCGTCTCGTCGACCACGAGTCTGACTGCCGTCGTCGCCATCGTCGCCACCCTGGTGGTTGCCCTGATTGTGTTCCTCAACATCGTCGCCGCTATCCGATGGCGGCGATACACCAAACAGACGCCCAACTGGAGGCAGGAATGGAGCTATCGCTGGCGGGAGGCCCTGAGCCCGGCATATGGCCAAGAGCGAGAACCTCTGCTTGCAAATGCGCAGGGTGTCAACGCAATTCATGGCGGTCCATAAGACCAGGCTGTGCTACCCTCGGCCAGGAATCGACAGAGCCCGTCAGGAGCACATTGAAGCTGCCTTCCGGCACGTCGTCATGCACACTTGCTCGAGAAATCTCCTAGCATTCATCCAGAGCTGACAGGAGGTATTATCGCGACCTCGTCCGCTTCTTGGATCAGAGCGCCCTCTGCGGCGCCCTCCGTCACATCTACATAGTCAAGGTTGACCGTCACCAAGCACGAATCCAGTATCTTGGCCTTTACGCCCGGGTACCTCGCTTCCAGCTCGGCGAAGAGCTTGCTCAGCGGCAGCGGTGCCGGCAGGGCTTCGTGGTCTCTGCCCGTGTAGGAGCTCGCGCTGGCAAAGTACAGCACATTGAAGTGGCCCTTTGCCGGCTTGGGAACAGACGTCATCGCAGGCGAGACGGGAATGTCTATCTGGGTACCCTATGAATGCTTCACCAATGTTAGCCTTGTTGTTTCGAGCCAGAGCGGTTTCATCAAGTAACGTGAAAGGTGAGTTTGGGTCAGAGATCTTGGTGATAAATGGTACATCAAAGAGTATTCAGGTAATACATGCTATTTTGGAACATCATTCCCAGTAACGCAGCGCAGATGACGAAGAAAGGGTTGCTTACCATGCGACACGAGTTGTTGTTGCAGCAAGGCACGATGGTTTTGGCCTCGTCCTGCGGTGTGGAGGAAGGGAAGAAAAGCTGGCCTGCAGCCCGCTTTGCGAAATTATATGTGATGGGTCGCCCACGTGACCTACCTGCCCCGACCATCGACGACTGAAGTTCACAGAATACAAGAGACAGCTGCGTCCCCGGTAAGGAGGTTGGCATTAAAGTCCTCAATTGGGTATCACAGTCATCATAATAGCGCTGAGAATATTCACGACTACGTCAACTTGGCCATCCGCTGCTCGAGATCCTTGACCCAGCCTTCCATCACCTTCATGTTGCCCTTTACAGCCGTGTCTCCGTCCCTCATGGCATTCTCCATCTTTTCAAGGCCCTCCTTCCACTGCTTCAGCTCCCCCGCCATCTCTGTCTGTTGCGTTTCGATGCGGTCCAGCGTCTGGCTCGCCGTCGCCGCGTCGGCGTGAATGGCTCGGAGGGACCTCAGTCTGTCCAGCAGGGGAGGCAACACAGGGGTCAGGTTCTCAATCGTAGGCAGGATCCCGTAGAGGGCATTGATCTTCGCCTCTTGCTCAGACTCGCTTGTAGGGGACGCTGGGCCATGTTTCCCGAGTTCCTCGCGCAGAGCCTTGGCCTTCTCCCGCGAATCGTTCAATTTGTCTTGCTCAGTTGCAAGTGTCCGGACTCGCCGGCTGATGGCATCCAAGTTGGCCGTCGATGCCTGGGAGAGGGTGGAGATTTGCCTCTCCATCGAGTCCAGGGTCGGGAGTATGGCTCGGGGAAGTCCGTCTTGGCCAGCCTCGGGCATTGACGAGGAGCTTACCCCCAAGGCCCTTTCCAGCATCAGGAGCCGGCGGTCAAAGTCGGCAGCCTTGGCCAAGGCGTGACTCTGCTCGTATGTCGGCGCGTAGGTGACGGTATACGTGGGGCCATCTGCCGTCGGCGTCTCGTCCGGTTTGGTGGGCTTTGATCGAAATGAGGGAGTATTCGTTGTTCCCAGTGCAGCACTGATTCCGGTAGGGTTTGAGATGCTGTCCAGAACCTGGCTGAGAGACTCCAATCTTTCGTCGTCCGGCGCGGCATCGCCTGCTTGTGTCGCCGATGCGGACTTGCGTTTCGCATAGTCATCCTTGGCTTCCTCCACTTCCCGCTTCAGCCGAGCGATTTTCCTCTCCAGGCTCTCTTCATCATCGTCGTCGGATAGATCTCCGAGCTCTTCGGTGCCATCCTCCAGTATGCGTTGGCGCCGACTGGACGCCTTGTAGGACTTGCGCTTTCCATCAACGCGGTCGGAAAAGTCCACCCCGTTCGCGTCGACATTTGCAGGCAAGAAGCGGGATCGAGCCTCGTTGATCCGTAGTCGGGAGCGTGATATGGCTTGTGTCTCGTCGTCGTCAAGGTCGTAGAATTCATCGTCGGACTGGGCTCGATTCGTCGTGGTCTAGGGGAGACGTAAGCTACGGTCGCGCATTCGGAGAGCTGGGCCAAGCTTACAGGCACGGTTGAATTGTCGTCTGTCAGCTCTGGGGTTTCGTAAATATCTGGCGCAGAGTCCTAGGCATGGTCAGCATCGGCCGCGCCGCGACTCGAGCCTAGAGGCGGTTTACCAGATCAGGGAGAGCGGCGTATTTGCGGTTCTGCGCCATCGTTGCTGCGGAGCGGAATCCGATCGACGCGACCCTGCACGGCGCAGCTTGAGTTGCTGCAGTTTGGTTTGTGTGCCGATTGAAGAAGCAAGAGCTCCGTGAACGATGTCGCCAGCTCGCGGGATTGAAGGTTGAAGCATCGAGTTGGCTGGCTCCCAGGGGTACTGCGTTGTCATAGCGGTCCTCTAGCCCCTGTATGGTCCACTGTGGGGTCTTATTCCCACTAACCGCAGGTCTCATCACGTACTTCATGCCTCAACTTGTCAACGCGTCCACTCCTTCGAACCGGCTCGAACGGATATGCGAACGGATTCTGAACTGTGGGCAAATCTCAGCTTTGCAGTTGCGGCTGACCAAGCTTGACGCGGCATGTGAAGCAACCGCAGGCAACCCAAGGCACCCGCTCCGGCGTTACCAGAGTGGCAAGCCTGTACATCAGCTTCTGCGAAGGCGTTTCTGGGACGAGTTCAGCTCAACAGGATATGAGCTGAGGCGGACAGCATGTTCGGACAAAGAATTGTCGGCATGAACCGCCGTCAAAACCCGGCGCAACTGCTGTCTATTGTCGGCAATAAGCTACGGCGGAACAAGGTTGCAAAGGCCGATGACGACCCTCCCTTGTCCAGCGACGAGGAAGAGGACGATGAAGCCGTGACGGACAATCACCAAGACGTTGTCAACACCGATAACGAGGCCTCGCCACCACCGAAGCTCACGGTCCCCGTTATTTTTGATGAAGAAGCGGGCAACGAGGCCGTGATCGACCATCACCAAGAGATTTCCAACGCCAAGAACACCATGCCACCGCAGAAGATCAAGATTCCCAAGTTATTCGACGGCTTTCCCGCATCTGACCATGAGGAAGAGGGCAACGATGCCGTGCCGCCGCCACCTCTGGAGTTCAAGGTTCCCAAAATGTTTGGCGACCCTCCCGTTTCCAGCAAAGAAGCGGGCAACGAAGCCGTGACCGACAAACAACTGGGGTCTTCCAACGCCAAGAGACAGACTGCTGCCAGATCTGGCTCTGGATCAGACCGTCATCGCGATGCTATACACGACAGTTCTGATAGCTCGGGCGATGAGAGAGCGGCGCTAGCCAACATCAAGCGGTCCAATTTTGTCAAAACGGCCAAGACCACCAGATTCCCGCGGGGGAGGAGGAAGAGCGACGACATCGAGTCTCTAGAATCAGAGACTAAGCCGTCCGAGAACGCTCAAACAGCTGGCAGCAAGCGGCGCCGGCTGAATGAGAAGACTCCGGCGACTTATGGACAGGGGAAAGCATACCAAACTCCATCCAGCTCAGGGGGGCATCAAACAGACGAGCACGGCTTCACCAAGAGGAAAACATCCAAGACAACATACAAGAAGAAGAATACAAACTCACAGGGTGAGACTGAGAAGAAAGGTGTCAACGTCCGATACGATGACGCATCGGCTGTCTAGGCTAACTAGGATGCAGCAGCAGCTACGGCATCCAGATCGATACTAAAGATCCCAGACCCCTTCGACAGCCCAGCAGAGTCCAAGCCGAGCAAGCTGCGATTGCCCAATGGCTCGGCTCCTTCATCACCGCCCGAGCGCCCGTCGGGCAAACGCGTGCTGAAGGACCGCAAGAATGACATCTCGTCACCAGAAGCGGAGTCACTCCTCAACACGAGAGGCTTCAAGGGCAAAGGCCGTCATATAAAGCCTCCAATTCGCCCGGTACAGAGTAAACCAATCGAGCCCCTTAGGGTCCCGTCGCCTCCCCCAGCCGTTTTCAAATTGCCCGCCCATATTTCCGAGCTTGCGCGCCGCACAGGGGACGACAATGGCGGGCCTGACGGTGAGCTGTCCGGCATGCTGTCAGAAACCGAGGGCGATGGCCGTCCATCAGACGATGAAGTTATCGGCGTGGGTGAAGAGCCTGCAGCGGCTGTGACGGTGTGTCCATGGTGCCGAGAGCCTGTCGACAAGGCGCTCCTTGATGAGTCCTCCAAGGGCAAGCGGATGAACGTGAGGCAGCAAACAAGATTCTGCCAGAAACACAGGAAACAGACAGCCGTGGAAACATGGCAGGCAAATGGCTATCCCGAGGTAGATTGGCAGGACATCGACAAGCGATTCGCGGAGCACCACGCCCTCCTGCTGGACGTTGTGAACGGCAAGTCGTCACACTTCCGAAGCATACTGGGAGAGAAGATCCAGTCAGGGAAGGCGAGGTCCATGAAGAAAGAGGACAACCTGAACCCGGGGTACTATGGCCCCCGCGGCTTCAACTTGATGTGTGACTACCTTGTCAACGAGTTTGGCGACCTGCTGAAGGAGAAGGCGGTGGACGACCGTGTCATTGCCGGGCGAGGGTCTGCGGCTTTCATCCAGTCTGTCCTGGTGGCGGAACTGGCTGTGCAGCTGATCAAGGACGACATGCGGGTTTCTGTGGACGAAGCGAGAGACATTTTGGAGGAGAGCAAAACACTGGGCGAGATGATCCACGAAGAGGTGTGAGCGAACTGATGTACCGCATGAGGCGTCGGGGACGGCTGGTTGCATCAGGCAGCGCGGGCATGTTTGGAGTTTGATGCTGCTAGTGCTGGAGAAGCTGGTAGCGACAGCCTTGGCCGACCCTGTTCACTACCCTATAGCTCAACCGTGAGGATGGTATCACGGCCGTGGTCTCGTGAGCCCCGAGAGTGGGACATTGGCTAGTGACATGCCGAGATGCTGCCGAGTAGGTATTCACATACGAAGTAGGTACCTGCACAATGCATCTGAACAAAGCGGTCGACCAACTAACACCTGACATACATGTACACGACGTCGAGCGCTCTACAAGGCTCTGCTTTGATCGAATTGAGGTGTGGATGGTTTGGGAACCGCCAGGGAAACGCCACGCAAGGGCCGCGCAAGGACCCGTGCCCCGAAGTGGGCAGGCCAGCGGCTGAGCAGCACGGCCCGGAAGGACGGATGAGGATGCATCACGGAGTGACATGGGGGCCAGATGGCCCGAGGCCGCCGCCGCACTGGGGCACCGTCGTCCACGGTTCTACTCTTCTTTTCCTTTCCAGGGAAAGCGGCCACTGGTCTTTGTGCAACCCACCGCGATGGTGTTATGACTTGTTGCGGCTTACGGCCAAGGAGAGTTTGCTGGGCGGCTGAGACGTGCCCTGTCTGACGGTAAGACGGCCGTTTGACGCTTCTGCTCGAGACACAGAGCGAGGAGCACGCTGCCACCGCGAATCAAGCCCGCCGAGAGGCTGCGTGATGCGTGTTGCAGGTCGGGCGCTTGCGGTGGCCACTCGTGATGGCGGCTGCAGACGACAGCGCACCGACGCCAATGCTCCGAAGAAGCCTCTTGGCCCCTCGGCGTGCCGGGTCTTGTCTACTCGGTGCCTGGATGGGACACGAGGGCGCCGCGGACTGCCGTGTTCACCCCGCCTGGGGCGACTGTGGGTGCAGCATCTGTGCCTGGGCAAGGCAGACGCAGTGCTCCGTAGATGATGATGATGATGATGATGTGATGATGATGAGGATGATGCCTCGTCGAGGGGAGCCCCCAGGCGGCCGCGGTACCATCCGTGCCACGATGGAGGGACGGTGGAGTGATGGAGTGATGGACAGATCATGACCGTGGGTGGGTGGCTTGCCAACAAGGTGAGATCCAAGGCCGTGGATGGTGGATGGGGTGGCACCGAAGCGAAGCGCCTCGCCTCGCCTCGCCTCCACCAGCTCTCCGCATTCGACTCCCAGCATCCGTACAGACCACCAACCAATCAACCACGCCGGCACTGCGTTGAACCGCCCGACGGATTGCAGCGTCTCGTCTCCTCCAGCGTCGCCGACGACGATTCAGGCGCCGACAGACCATCCCACGAGACCTCCAAGACCCCATCGCCGCCGCCACCCTCAGCGCGGTTGTTCGGCATCGTCCGCCGCCCTTGCCTCTGTTTGAGCATGCGCATGACTGCGAGGACATGACACGAATGCGCATCCATCCGCCGCCGCCGACACCGACACCGACATTGACATCGACACCGACTTCGACTTCGACTTCGACCTCGACCTCGACCCCGCCCGCATGACATGGCCCAGCGCCCGTAGCGCTACGACGACGGCCTGGTGAACATGTCGGAGAATGAGGCCGCCGCCGGCCGCTTCAGCTCCCTCACGAGCGCGAGCCATGGCACCAGCAGCACCCGTTCGTCCGCCACCGTGAGGCCCTCGCAGCCGACGCCCGCCTCTGCCTCGGGCGCGCGCCACGCCTCCAACATGCGCATCAGCACCGACGACGCCCAGCGCTCAAGGTGCGTTCCAGCGAGTGTCAGTCGTCGTCTGGCTGCCGCCGGCTAACCGTGTGTCTGTTCTCCTCATCAGGGCCTCCAAGGACGATGCCCAGGTTTCGCCCACGTCCACGACCGGCGCGATCCGCGGCGCGCTCTCGCCCTCGTCCACCACCTCCAGCGCCGTCTCCGCCCCCGACCGCCGCCAGAGCGACCTCACCAACTACCGCCGCGACGTCTCCATCCTCGAGAGCGCCCGCAACGCCCTCCCCGGCTCCCACATCGCGCCCTGGATGTCGTCGACCGTGCCCCCGAGCTCCTCGTCCAGGACGCTGCCCACGAGCTTCTACAACGACTCGAGCGACAGCCTGTCCGTCGCCTCGCAGTTCTCCCCGGGCCTGCCATCCGGCGGAGCGCGACCCGGTCCGGCCCCGTCCGGCGCCCAGGAGTCCCCGGACGCGGCCTTTTTCAACCCCGACGGAAGGCGACCTTCGGCTGCTAGTGTCGCCACGACGGCCAGCAGCCAGGGCTCGAAGACTAGCGGCACTCGCGGCGGCTTCCGTAAGCTCCAGGGCTTCTTTGGCGAGGAGTTTCCTGGTCGCGACAGCTCCGAGAGCAGCCTGCCCATCTCCGTCGCCGGCAAGGACCAGCGCTCGCGATCCTACAGCCACAACCGCCCCTCGCACCGCGATCGCAACTACTCCAATGCCACGGACCCCAGGGATGCCTCGCCCTCGTCATCGCGGCCAAGAACCCCCGTGCCCGCGCCGGAGGTTGTGCCTTTCCTGTACCAGGACAACACCGTACGTCGTCTCCCCATCCTCCTCCCCCTCCCCTCTTCCTCTCATCGCATGCCTGCCCCTGCTGTCCGATCCGCGCACTCGAGTGCGTGCCGGATGCGATGGCTGTGTTTGCTATGGCGTGGCCTTGGTTGCTCCGGCCGAGCGAGCTCGCTTGCTGCGGTAGGACAGAGCCTGACTCTGACTTTCCCCAGGACATTGCGCGATACGGAGAGGCGCCCGTCAGAGATGTCATGACCGGGCCCGACCGCGACCGATACGTAACCGAAGGCTCATCGTCCCAACCCCCCCCGAAAACCTCCTCGTCTGCGCGATCCGGACATTCCGTCGTACATCTGCCGGGGCACCATCACCGCCACAATAAGAGCAATGACGATCCGAGGTCACTGAGACCGTCCGTCAGCAGAGAAGAGTCGATGCAGAATCCTCGGGACCGCGGACATTCGGCGGCGATGCATGCACAAAGATCCAGAGGGCAGAGCCCGACGCCCAGCACCGCCAGCGGACCGCCTCACGGCTCCAAATCCGGCCCTGCCGACGGACAGACATCACCCGTTCACCACGGGAAGAGGGGGCTTCTCGGACGCCTCCGGCGGCACAAGGACAAGGACGATTCCAGCTCGTCAAAATTGCGCGACTTGCCCCAGTCGACTAGGTCTTTGCAGCCCAAGCCCTCCAAGGGCGAGTTCTCGCGATCTGACATGTCGCCATCGCCGTTCCCGGGGTACTGGCCTAGTGCTTCAGACCTCAGCGATGCGCAGGACCCCAGGAGTGCGGCGCATCGCGCGCAGACTTTCAACAACAAGTTCCCCTTTGCCAAGAAGAACCGGCCGAACCGCATCTACGATTACACCGAGGAGACCATCGGCCCTACCGACCGGAACGACCCAGGGCATGTCTACCACCTCGACACCAACCTCAACGACATGGAGGGAATCCTGACCAAGCCCCCGCCGCTGGCCCCCATAGACGCCTCCTTTGTCAGCACCATCGATGGCGAACGCAAAGAGTCGACTGTCGAGGGGCCCAAGGGGGGCTGGGATGCACCCGACAGCTGGGCCGTTCGCCGCGGCACGGAAGAGAGGTCTAGCGATACTACCGATGCGGACGAGGTCGGGAGCCCGCCGCGACCCGAGGAAAAATTGACTCCCTACTTCATTCGCATCTTCCGGTCTGATGGAACTTTCTCAACGCACACCATGCCCCTCGACTCCAGCGTCACCGACGTCATATCCCAGGTTGTCAAGAAGACCTACGTTGTCGACGGATTGGAGAACTACCACATCATCATGAAGAAGCACGACCTCATCCGGGTGCTGACGCCCCAGGAGCGCCCGCTCCTAATGCAGAAGCGACTGTTGCAGCAGGTCGGATACGAAGAAAAGGACAGGATCGAGGAGCTCGGACGCGAAGACAACGGCTACCTCTGTAGATTCATGTTCTTGTCCGCCAGGGAAAGCGACTTCCACGCAAAGACGACTGACCTGGGCATTTCGCGCTCCCAGAAGCTCAACTACGTCGACCTTTCAGGACGCAACCTGGTCACAATCCCGATATCCCTCTATCTGAAGGCCTCGGACATCATTTCGCTCAACCTTTCGAGGAATCTTTCCTTGGATGTGCCACGGGATTTCATACAGTCGTGCAAGCACCTTCGAGACATCAAGTTCAATAACAATGAAGCGCGAAAGCTGCCCCTCAGCCTGGGACGGGCAGGGAAGCTCACATACCTGGACGTCTCCAACAACAGATTGGAGCAGCTGGAGCACGCCGAGATCAGCAATCTCACAGGACTGCTGAAGATGAACTTGGCCAACAACCGGCTGACGCACCTCCCGCCTTACTTTGGAGCATACCAGGCCCTGCGGAGCTTGAACATATCGTCAAACTTCCTGGACCGGTTTCCTCCTTTCCTGTGCGAGCTGTCAAGCCTGGTTGATTTGGACCTTAGCTTCAACGCCATTGCAAGTCTCCCGGAGGACATTGGAACATTGAAGAACCTGGAAAAACTCCTCATCACGAACAATCGGCTTGCAGGCGAAGTGCCCGAGGGCTTCCGTCAACTCATCAGCTTGCGCGAGCTCGACATCAAGTACAATTCCATGACGAGCATCGACATTATTTCGGAGCTCCCTAAGTTGGAGGTCCTGTATGCCGCTCACAACCACATATCCTCGTTCGTGGGTAAATTTGAACGCATTCGCCAGCTGAAGCTGAATTCGAACCCCCTGAACAAGTTCGAGATCATCGAGCCAGCCCCAACCTTGAAGACCTTGAACCTATCGCACGCCCAGCTGGCAAGCATCGACTCCGCCTTCGCGCACATGACGAACCTCGAGCGTCTCGTGTTGGACAAGAACTACTTCGTCTCCCTGCCGCAGCAGATAGGAGCTCTGAGCAGACTGGAGCACTTCAGCATCGCAAACAACTCGGTGGGCGAGCTGCCACCTCAGATCGGGTGTCTCACGGAGTTGCGGGTCCTGGACGTTCGCGGGAATAACATTTCGAAGCTTCCCATGGAGATTTGGTGGGCGAACAAGCTCGAGACGTTCAACGCCTCCTCGAACGTCCTCGAGATTTTCCCCAAGCCAGCATCCAGACCTCCTCGAGTTCCCGGAGAAGAGATGCCAGGGCCACCTCCAGTGCAGAATGGCAAGGCTTTACCGCTGAGCACGCTGCCATCTAACACTCCAAGCTCCGAGGACCTGGACGACGACAGGAGGCCGAGCCAAGCCTCGAGCACCCTCCTCAGCGTCGGCCCGTCTCCCATTCAAGCTGGTGCGGATCGGAAGAGCTCCGTAGTGTCCGTCTACGGAAAGGGCGGGCGCAAGACGTCTGTTGTTTCTAGGGCAACGTCGCAGGGGACCAACTCTAGCACTATGGTGCCGACAAGCACGAGGAAAGACTCTGGCCTGTCATCACGGCTAACCAACACGTTTGCGGGGTCCTTGCGGAACCTGTATCTCGCGGACAATCGGTTGGACGACGACGTGTTTGACCAGATCACCCTTCTTTCCGAGCTTCGAGTTTTGAACCTGTCGTATAATGACGAGATTAGCGACATGCCTCAAAGATCGATCAAGAGCTGGCCGCAACTGGTCGAGTTATATCTGTCAGGCAACGGCCTGACGACCATCCCCGCCGATGACCTGGAAGAGTCGAGTCTTCTCCAGGCTTTATACATCAACGGCAACAAGTTCACAAACTTGCCGGCGGATATATCGAGAGCTAAGAAGCTGGCCGTGCTCGACTGCGGAAACAACTACTTGAAATACAACATTTCAAACGTCCCATACGACTGGAACTGGAACCTCAATCCAAACCTGCGCTATCTCAACTTGTCTGGCAACAAGCGGCTGGAGATCAAACAGACTGCATGGGGCGGCCCGGATGGCCCGGGTGCCGTGAACCGAGAACAGTACACCGACTTCAACCGTTTGGTGAACTTGAGGATACTCGGGTTGATGGACGTCACGTTGACACAGCCCAGCATCCCGGACCAGAGCGAAGACAAGCGCGTTCGGACGTCGGGCTCTTTGGCAGGCCACTTGCCCTACGGCATGGCGGACACGCTGGGTAAGAATGAGCACTTGTCGACTGTCGATTTGGTCGTGCCTCGGTTTAACTCCTCTGAGACGGAGATGCTCCTGGGGCTCTTCGACGGCCAAGCACTGTCCAGCGGTGGGTCGAAGATTGCCAAGTACCTGCACGAGAACTTTGGACACATCTTTGCCGTGGAACTGAAGGGGCTCAAGACTCGCCAGAACGAGACACCCGTCGACGCCCTTCGGAGAGCATTCCTGTCATTGAACAAGGACCTCGTCACTATTGCCGTCCAACATACGGAAGAGCGACCTAAGACGACGCATAGGGGATCGGCGCAACCGGTTGTTCTAAGTAAAGAGGATCTGAACTCTGGCGGCGTGGCAACCGTCGTCTACCTCCAAGGCACCGAACTCTATGTCGGCAACGTCGGCGATGCGCAGGCCATGGTCATACAGACGGACGGCAAGCACCAAATGCTGACGCGGAAACATGACCCTGCCGAACCTTCTGAGCGATCCAGAATTCGTGAAGCGGGCGGATGGGTATCGCGCAACGGTCGACTGAATGATCTGCTCCAGGTGTCGAGGGCATTCGGGTATGTCGACCTCATGCCAGCTGTTCAAGCCGCGCCATATGTCAGCAACATGACCATCAAGGAGCAAGACGACATCATCCTCTTGGCCACCAGCGAGCTCTGGGAGTATATATCTCCCGGCCTGATTACCGACATTGCTAGAGCGGAGCGTCAAGACCTTATGCGCGCTGCGCAGAAGCTCCGAGACCTGGCAATGGCGTATGGTGCTTCGGGCAAGATTATGGTAATGATGATTAGTGTCGCGGACTTGAAGAGGAGAGTCGAGAGATCGCGGCTGCATCGCGGCACGAGCATGTCTCTGTATCCCTCTGGAGTACCTGACGAGGCCCTGGTCCTTTCTACGAGAAGGGGTCGCAAGGCCAAGGGAGACGTGTTGGATTCGTCGCTTAATCGTCTCGAAGCCGAAATCCCAGCACCAACAGGAAACGTCTCCATTGTGTTTACCGACATCAAGAACTCCACCACGTTGTGGGAGATGTATCCAAGCGCGATGAGATCAGCCATCAAGCTCCACAACGAGGCGATGCGGCGGCAGCTCCGGCGTATTGGGGGTTACGAGGTCAAGACCGAAGGCGATGCATTCATGGTGTCGTTCCCCACGGCTACGTCTGCCCTGCTCTGGTGTTTCGCTGTCCAGCTGCAACTGTTGGATGTGAGCTGGCCGTCGGAAATCCTCAACTCAATGTCTGGCCAACCCGTCTACGACAAGGATAACAGCCTTGTATTCAAGGGGTTGTCTGTGCGAATGGGTATCCATTTCGGAGACTGTGTGAGCGAGACGGATCCAGTCACACGCCGCATGGACTACTTTGGACCCATGGTTAACAAGGCATCACGAATCTCGGCCGTGGCTGACGGTGGCCAAATCACGGTGTCGTCGGACTTTATTTCCGAAATCCAACGGTGTCTAGAGAACTATCAGGACACTGAGCGGAACAGCTCGGCCGGATCTGATGAGGCTTTCGAGGACGAGTCGTATGCGACGGCGATCAGGAAAGACCTGAGATCGCTCACTTCTCAGGGTTTCGAGGTCAAGGAGATGGGAGAAAAGAAGCTCAAAGGCCTCGAAAATCCGGAAGTGGTGTACTCGCTGTATCCGCATGCCCTGGCCGGTCGCATCGGCCACCACCAGCAGCACGAGCGGCGTGACGAACTCATCGACAAGCCGGCGATCCTTGCACCCGGTGCGGAGTTGTCTTTTGACCCCGAGACCATATGGGCGCTGTGGAGGGTCAGCCTGCGCCTCGAGATGCTGTGCAGCACCCTGGAGGATACCAGGGGTCCTGGGCTGCAGGCGCCCGAGACGGAGCTTCTAAACCGCATGAAATCCAGGGGCGGTGAAGTCACGGAGCGGTTCTTGATGAACTTTATGGAACACCAAGTAAGCAGGATAGAGGTGAGTTATCGTCCCCCCTGATATTACGCACCGTTCACTGACTTTGCTAGACCTGTATCTCGACTCTTGCCATGCGCCACCTCGCCATGGGCGGAGGCACCCTTAGCGAGCTCAACGACCTGCGGGGACCAATGGCGCTGGTGCTAGACTTGTTCATCTCGCAGAAGAAAGAGTTGGAGGAATACAGGCAGAGATACGGCCCTCTTCCCGGACCTGAGGACGAGGCGGCGGACGACGAAGAAGAGGAAGAAGAAGAGGAGGAGGAGGAAAGCGACGGCGAAGAGGAGGATCGCGAAGGGGACGCTTCCGAGGGAGGGGGGAGCGACACGGAGCAAGGTTGAGCTGTCTACTCTCACGACATCGATGTCGACGGCCGAACTCGCAAGCTTGCAACATCCCCTTTACCCGACACGAACGGAGCGACGAACTGCGGCCGATTCATCTCAATCGTGCAAAAGCCATCCGGGAACCCCATATATCAGCAGTCGGCCTGCCCCCACGAGGTTGGGGGGGAATCGCTGAATTTTGCATCTATCGTCTTCCGTGGAGGGGGATATATATGCCCATGTCCCATTTTCAGCTTTTTTTGTTTTGGAAAGCAAGCATGAACTTCGTTTTTATGAGGCGGTCCGCGTGGGCGGGTTACTAACGATTTGGCGTTTCGGGGAGGCGGGTGTGTGTTTGCCAACGGCCCTCACGGAGCCCGAGTTATCTTGCTTGTTGCGAAGTAGTTTGTTAGTTGCTCGTGTGGCTGGCATGCTTGAATTGATGGGGACCTGTGGATTTACGTGATTTGCAAACTCTTCTTGTGATTGCGTTACATGTGTCTACTATGCGGTGGCGTACTGGACGTCCTTTACCCGCTTCATGATGTGAATGCGCGGTGACATCCGTGGACCAACCCACCATCCACCCGTCAGCTTTCGAACTGCGTCCCTGGCCTTTGCCACGCTGGCGCCGAGGCCGAGGACTCTGTGCCCCTGGTGATTGGCCTCGTGGCCTGCTTCTTCGGCGCCCGGCTTGAGGACCTCGATTCCATCGTACCCGTGCACCACGCCCACAGTCTTCCAGGTGCCCAGCGCGAGGGTCGGGTCCTCCATCAGCGCGTAGTCCATCTTCCTCCAGAAGCTGGGCCACTTGAGCTCGGGGCTATCTTCCGTCTTGTCGAACAAGAACACAGGCGTCGTCACAAGGCCCGTCGTGGGTAGCGGTTGACCTTCCAAGGCCAGGGGCAGACCGGCGTGGTTCTGGCCGAAGAGCGTGAGGCCCGTCATGCAAGTCAGGACGTCGGCGTGGACAGTGACGGTGGTGGGCGATGAGCTGTCGGTGCGGGCGACGGCGTAGAGCTGGGTGAGGGCGTCGCCCCCGGGGTAGTTGAGCGAGGAGAGCAGCAGCATGCCCATGCTGCCGGCGAAGGAGGCGAGGACGGAGAGCACCAGGACCCACGTGGCGAGGCTGTAGAGCATGGACTTGGATTTGCGAGCAGAGATGAAGTTTGCGCCGAGGGCAGCGGCGCCGGTCAGTGGCGGGATGGCGTAGAAGATGAAGCGCGCCTCCTTGTGCGGTTGTAGGGAGTAGATGGCGACGTAGAGGAGGCTCGGGATGACCATGCTCCTCGCCTGGCGAGACGTGCCCGGCTGCAACAGGGCAAACGCAACAAGGGGGATGGCAAGGGGGTTCAGGAGAAGTCGCGGCAGCGCAGAGGTAAAGTAGTAGTGCCATGGCGAGACGCCCCAGTTGGACGACGATCCCAGCACGGCGTTGTAGTAGAAGCCCCAGAGCTCCGGCCACACGGGCTTCTGCCAAAAGTACGAGTCGACGGGGACGGAGATTGCCAGCGCGGCGATGAAGGTCCCCAGAAAGAGCGGGATGAGGTTGCCGAGGGTCATCTGCTTGGTGAGGAGGAGATGGAGGCCCACGGCGGCCAGCAGGATGGCCAGCTCAGAGCGGAAGATGGCGGTGGCGAGGACGAGAAGACCTATGGCCTGCTTGCGGCGGATAAAACCCCTGCGCGCGTCCGTCTTGGGGAGGAGGAAGGCGAGTGCCAGTGTCGCTGATGATCATCGTCAACAGCTGCGACGGATTCAGGGGTAAAAGGGGCGCGACGAGACTCACTCATCCCAAAGGCAAACATGTTGGGCAACGTCCTCGAGACGTAATACGCAACATGGAACTGGCTCACCATCAACGCGACCCACCACCTCGCCGCGCCCTTCCCGCACGCCTCCGCCAGCGCACCCCGGAAGACGAGCAGACAGCCCGCGTTGAACGCGCCCAGCACGGCCCTCACGACGAGCTGCGCGCGCCCGAACCCGGCCAGCCAGACGAGCGGCTGGCCCAGCCCCGCGAGCAGCACGGCGCCGAGGAACGTGCGCGGCACGGCGCCGGGGAAGACGAAGTGGTCGTAGGCGGCGGCGAGGCGCGCCGCGGCGCCGCGCGTGGGCGTGCCGTAGACGAGGATGTCGTGCGCCGCCTGCAGGTTGAACGACTCCTCGACCTTGGTGTGCGGCGCGGCCAGCAGGTGCGCGAGGGGCGCGAGGACGAGCAGGGCGTCGAGCAGCGTGTCTTTGAGGCGTCAGGGTGGTTGTTCAGGGAGGCGTCTCGAGGACGGCGTGGGTGAGCTCACCGAGGGGCGCCATGTTGTGCGAGGAGCTCGATGGCGTAGCCGCCAGAGCCGACGAACAGTCGCGTTCACCTGTGGAAGAAGAGACACACGGATCTGAGAATCATTGGACTGCAGTGCAACGAGTGAATGATGCTCTCATAGCTGTGACGTGCAAGCTCACTTCGAGGGATGAGCCGGCTTCTAAGACCTATAGGTCGCGGCTCCGCAGGGGGTTCAGCGGCCATCGGATCGGCGCAACCATCCCCCGCGCGCGACCTGTCCCCAAGTCCACCACCGGCACCAGCCAGCACCACGACGTCTGCTCCAGCTCGTCATCGTCGCAACCCGCAAGCTGGCATCGCCGCCACGCCCCGTCGCCCAGCATGTTCTTCTTCGGGAATTTCTTCTACATCACCGTCCTCCTCATCAACTCGGTCGCCATCCTCAGCGAAGACCGCTTCCTCGCGCGCAGTGCGTCGCCCTCCTGACCTCCGACGTGAACAGCGCCGTGATCTAACGCCGATGTGCCGCAGTAAACCTCTCCCCTGCGTCGTACGACCCTGCCTTTGGCGCCGGCGCGGATGCGAGCGTAAAGGCAAAGGTCATACACCTCATCGCCAGTGTCCGGACGATCATGCGCAGTACGTCCTTCCCCCGCGACGCGCCAGCGCAAGAGGAGCTTGCAGGTGTGCGTTCGAGGCTAACGACCATGTTCCTGATGCAGTGCCTCTGATATTCGTCAATACGGTCATAATTCTCTACGAACTGGTACTTGGGTGATTGCGCCAGCACAGGGACGAACGAAATATGGCGAATACTGCATAGCGACCCCCGGAAAGGAGTCGCGGCGGTGTTGGGGTTTCCGGCTCTCAGGGACAGTGAAAGTGCCGCGTGGCCTCGTGAGGGCTGGCACATATCGCACGGCATATGGACTCGCGGGGAATTCAAAGAAGATGCGCAAATGAGGTCAAGCTCTATACGAGCTGAGCATATAGCCATGGCTCGCTCATGCCTCTCGGCACCGCCCAAGCCATGATGCCGCTACTATATTTGCGAAAATGACACACATAGAACAGCCCCTGGGCTGCAATGCCCAGTAATGAATATATCAGCTCCATAAATCGTTCAGTCGCGGCATTCGCTCGGTGCCATGGTGGTCATCAAGCCCCCCGACTTCGCCAAAACGCCCTCCCCGCCGGGTGTAAATAGCGAAAGATCGCAGCCGCAGACGCTGAACAAGGGTCGCTTCAGATGCTATGCTCTTCTCCCGCGCGCTCTCCTGGCACGCAAGAAACCGCAAACATGCATCCCGTCATCAATCGTACATGTTGAAGCAACACACAACCCCAACCACTCTAACAAACCATCACCCCAACTTTTGTGGCCACCCAGCTCCATCCATAACATGCATGACAACGCCAGTCAGTCACTGCCGACACACTATGACAGCATGTTGCTGCTCTTCTTCCTCCCGAGGCCAATGCTGAGACGACCCTTGGTCTTCTCTGGCTTATCTGGCGTTTCGCCACTCTCGCTCCCCTCCGCGCCGGCATCGCTGTTTCCTTTGTCCTTGTGGAAGAAGCCGAAGCTCTTCTTGGACATGGACTTGCTCCCCCGCTTGGACCGGTCGATGATGCCGGCCATCGGTCCGGGGCTGCCGTTGCTGTCCTTCTTCCTAGCGTCGTCCTCTTTCGCTGCCGTCTTCTTGCTCTCACCAAGAACCCTTTGCAGCTCATCTTGCTCGGTCCTCCGGGCATGGGCTCTCTTGACCTGGTCCTCTCTCCGCTTCCTGTCTTCTTCCTTCGCTGCCTCCTTGGCTTGCTTTTCCCTCTCCTTCTCGGCTTGCTTTGCAGCCTTCTCGGCAGCCTCGCGCTCCTTCTTCTCTCGCTTCTTGTCCTCCTTGGTCTTTGCATCCTGCTTCGTCGTAGCTGTTCTCATCAGCCCCGAAGCGGGAGGCATCGCGGGACTCGTGGGCGCGGCCCCTATTGGTGCCGAGCTCGGCACATCAGGAGCCGTTTTGGCGTGCGACAGCCTCGACAATGTGTCTTGCTCGGGGGTCGGCGGGATCGGCTGCGTGGCCTGTCGTTTCAACGGAGCGGTTTCGGCTTTCTCACCGTCCTCGTGCGCTACGTTTGCAGCTTGGGTCGCCAGCATGACTTCCTCCACCCCCTCCTTCTCCTGCTCCTCCCTGACCTTTTCAAAAGTCGTCTCCTGGTAAAAGAGAACGTATGCTGTAGCCATGCCAGGCTTGTCCCCGAAGAAATTGCGCACGAAATGCTTGTCGACAGGCTCAACCATCTCGTCGTCGAACAAGACCCAACCTCTGTCCTTGGTCTTGATGATGGAAACGTAGTGACCGTGGTAGGCGTTGCCAC
Source organism: Tolypocladium tundrense (assembly GCA_024340025.1). Classification (NCBI taxonomy): domain Eukaryota; kingdom Fungi; phylum Ascomycota; class Sordariomycetes; order Hypocreales; family Ophiocordycipitaceae; genus Tolypocladium; species Tolypocladium tundrense. The sequence continues at coordinate 72,074 of JALHBX010000055.1, forward strand.
CGATGTGCACGACGACTGCGTACAGCTCATACAGCCGATCCGGATCTTCCGCGTCTTCGGTGGTGTTAAACATGCGTAGATGGTACGGATACACAACACGGTGGAAGAGCTTTTGTAAGCGGCTGTAGTCTTCGGTGTACTTGAATCGCTTCAGGTGCAGCGTGAGCACTTTGGGTAACCGCTTGACCTTCATGCGCTTTTCGGCCTCTTGAAGTCCGCCGCAGTGATCGCAGTGGAACTTGTTCCGCTCACAGAGCATTTCCTCGGCGGAAAACTTGCGGAGACACGACGTGACGGAGGAGTGCTCCTCGAGGTCGATGGAGAGGTCGAGGAATGTCTCATCCCGCTGCGACGCTGTTTCGCATGTCAAACACTTGGTTTCCGAGGTCAAGACACCCTCGAAGATGTCGTGAACCCACCCGGTCCCCGGGGATCGATAGCCGGTCGAATGGTTCACGAATGCGGATCCCAGGGCGTTTCCGACCGACTGCGCAAGACCACTCCGTATGTTGGCTTCCTCCCGCTCGTGGATGCGGCGGGCATTTGCCTCGACATTGGCGATGACGTCGTTTAACACGAGGCCGTAAAACTCGTGGGCATCCTGGTGCATCGAATTGCGGAACAGCTCGTTGTCGCGCTTGAATATCTCTAGAAACCGCTGTGGGCTGAGGACACCCGTCCGGGTGTTGCTTTCAATAAGAGTCCGGAATATGTCCTTGAGCCCAGTGAAGGTGCACTCGTCCATGCCATACGCCACAGCATTTTCCTGCGCCAGCTCCAAGATCGGCCCCTTCATCATGGCCTGCTTCTTCTTGTACTCGGGCGTATCGGGCTTGTCTTCGGGTTTAACCCCGGCCTGGCTCGGTAAATTCTGGCCCGAGTTGATGGCCTGCCTCTGCTTCATCACCTGGGAGGTTGAGAGGTTCTTCTGCTTCTGTTGCGGGTTCGGCGCGGGGGTCGGATTCATCGGCGGCCGAATTGATACGCTGACTTTTGGGGGAGTGCCGTTGGGGGTATCGGAGGGCGAGTACGGGGGGTATTTGATGACGTTGTCGCGAAACAGGTCGGAGTAGAAGAGCGCTTGCACGATGGAGTTGCAGTAGCTGGGAAAGCACGTCAATGCACTGAAATGTCGCTGGTCAATGGGGGCGCAGTTCTGTACCATGTATTTCCAAACTACGAAGCAGGTCAGCCGGGAGTCGGTTAGGAAGATGACTGGGGATGGCACGTACGTTCTCAAAACCAAAGAACCTGTCGCTCCCGTCCTCGCGCAACGGCCCCGCGTTCTGGAGCATCTTCTCCAGCGGGGTCACCTCGAGGACAATGTCATCCTTCTTCTTCAGCTGCGCATCTTTGGCCGGCTGGTTGATCGAGGCCTGCGGAGAGGCATTTTGTCAGCTTCGGAGCGTCGGACAGGCCTTGGCGCGAGCCGCGTTGCGGGCGAGCGGACAAGGCGCTCGCAGCAGCGACAGTGTCGAGGAGGCAGGCAATGCAACACATACCGAGCTAGCGCTCTTGATCTTGTTCAAGAAGCTGGCCATGACGACGGCGGAGGTCGCGTGTCCTCGGGGGTATCGTTCCGCGGCCGGGGAAGTGGACGAGACGTCAGTCCAGCTGGCAGGCTAGGTGAGCCGCCACAGCTGCGCAGCGCCCACTCAACAAATTCGCCGGCAATGAACGAGGGAAGTCATTCGCAGGAAAACCGCCAGGCAGAGCAGACTCGACAGCAGCGCGATTAACAACAGCAGAGGAGGAAAATGAATGCGAGAGAGAGCGCGCTGCGGTTGGAGACGGACGCCGAGAGACGGGGCGCGGCGCAGGCTGGTCGCCGGTCGAATCCGCCGCCGCCTGCAACTAGCCGTTGCGCTGGAGGACGAGGGGAGATGTGGCTTGGGATGGGGGTGTGATAGCGCCGCGAGCGGAACTGCAGGTCCGCGCCAGTGCCTGTGCTCGTGGCCGCGGTATGGGGAACAGACGTCAGAGGCCAAGATCGAGCGGTGGAGGGGGGAGGGCCTGGGGATATACTCGCAACGGCAGAATGCGGATGGAAGAAGCGAGGTGGCCTGGCCTGTCAGCAACATCGGCACGGGGAGCGTGGACGGATGAGGCTGCTGTTGGTCCGTTCATGCCATGCCGCCGCCAAAGTCCGCAGCAAGTGACGCCAGCAGCACCCGCAACGCCAACCAGAGGCCCCAAGAGGACCACCCAGGCAACCAGGGCAGGCCAGCCACGCGCTCCTCTCCCCTCTTCGGGCCCCCGAACAGCGATGGTGCAGTGGAGCCTCGGAGACGACACTGTGGAGGATGGTTCGATGGTGTTTGGTTGGACGCCGCGCCAGGGGGCCTAGCGCCCATAGCAGGCCAGACACTGGCCGGCTCGTCCTGGACTCGTGGGGAACCCCTGGGGCATTGGCTGCGCGTAGACGGACGCGACAGCGTCACAGCGCGCCGTCGCTGACGAACCGCCCTCCAGGGATGCGTATGGGGTTTTAGCGACAGCCTGGGAACCCTTGTTGCGATGCGACGCCGCCGACCGCAGCCTCCGCGGGCCTGGGGGCCGATGGCGGGGGCGGCTCTCCACCAGAAACGGACGACCTCGCGCGGCACTGTTGGTCGAGGCGGCCTCTTCCATTTTTAGGAGCACAAGTGTCTCAAAGGCTGGTATGTACGAGTACGAAGTACGGTGGTGCTCTTGGGAGCGAGGGAACCGCAGAGTACTCGGTGCAGGCGCCGTAATCTGGACAGATAGTCTGTACTTGGGCTGCAGCTGCTGACGACAAGCGTGGTTGCAGTGCAGAAGGCAATATGCAGGGATGGCCGAGATACAAACACTTGGATGGCATTCCGAGGGAATGTCGTGCAGAAAGATGTTGCGCAGCAAGTACTGCGTCCTTTGTACGAGTACGAATACGCCCTGATTTGATGGTCCGAAGCGTGTCAGGCTCATTTGTTGCTGAGGGCCCAACAAGTCCATCATTATGGGCTAATTTGGCAGGCTTGCTCCAGTTGTTGGGGTGAGGGGATAGCTGAGGAGCGGAGGAGTTCTTTCCCTGCATCAGAGCTCGAGCTATCTCGTCCCCTTGCTGCCTCAGGACCCCTATCCATGACTTCCCCCACGCCGATGCCAACGTCCTCCTGCGTGGAAACCCCCCAAGGATGGAGGCATCGAGATGCACTCGCCACGCGGTCAATGCTTGGACCCTCTGGGGTAGCATTCGGCTGGCGCTTCAACCCCACGAAGTCAATTCGCTGCCGCACTCGCTCGACACCGTCGCGCTCTCAGTGCAGTGTCTGGCTGAGGTGGTGGGACGACGCCACCGCATGGCTACGGGAACCCGGCGTCTCTCCCTTGTCTCTGCCAGAACGCTCTTCATACCAGTGCGACGTGTATAAGACACCGAGTCTTGCATAAGACACCGAGTCTTGCATGCTGCTGCGATGGAACGTTCTGTTGGTCCGGCAAAGAGCGAACCTACACAAAGGTACCCCGTCAACCGTCACCTTTGCTCAGGCAAGTGCCGCTCACGTGAGCTTGGAACTTGAGTAATTGCGAATCCCTTACTCGTATCCTGGCACTATTTCGTTTTCCAAGGTACCAAGTAACCCCTGGTGGTGTGCAGTCCAGCAGTCTGCAAGGCGGTCGCTTGGCTTGGTGGCGTCCTGCTTTTATACCAGCCATACCACCCCAAAAACCTCCCCGATCGCTTCGCCACGCTCGCGCACCAAGTTCCACGCAGAAACATGTAGACAAGGGACTTCGAAACACGCGGCCCAATGTTTGATGGCTGGCCATCCACGATCGTCTACTTGCACATTCCTTCCCCTCACCGAGCCTCAGAGATACCGCTCGACATATCAAGCGGGACAAAGGGTCGCAACGGTTCTCGGCCTACCCGTACACCCAACGTTGGCCCCATTACCAATCACACCGCACCAGACCGCGGCAACGGTATCCTATCACACGCGTGCTACCAGCTTGCAGTCGGTCCTTCCTCTAGACTGTGGTCCCAAGACCAATGCAGGTTGGTTGTGGCAGATGCAGCTGGACAGCCTCTTGGTAGCAAAGCCCCTGCCCAGCCAGTGGCGTACCCCCCTCGGGCGAATCTTGCCGACTTGGCCTGGGCTTGATGAATAAACCAACTTCAGTGGTGGTACGGTGCCGCTCAAGCCGCTTCCACTCGTTCCAAGACTAGGTCTTTTGTTCCTCGCTCAGGACAACCCCTCACGCTATTGATATAAGTATCTAGGATTGCCCGTGTTGGGTATACACGTATTGAGCATCCGTGCAGACTTCATTGCTACGAAGCCTTTGGTTGACAACTAGCGCGAACGATGTATGATGAAAACACTACACAGAACTAAGGATTGGTACATCGCACTGTTGTTCTCAACGGCCATCACAAGATAATCAACGGAATACGGCTACAAGACGACTGTCATCCACCACTCGCAACTGTTGGTTCCAAGCCTCTTCCCCAGCTGATGGTTTACTTCTTCTCGGCCGGAGGAGGAGCACCTCCTGTTGTCGGGAAGCCCATGAAGATCTTGAAGTAGTCCTGCGTGATGCGTCAGCCGCCGGCCAAGTCGGACACGGAAATGGGCAGGGGAAGCTTACATATATCATCCACTGGAGACCGGTCAGAGTGCCAATCATGACAATTCGCACGGGCAGTCCGTTCCAGAGACCCTTGAAGCCAATGTCCTTGTATATCCGGCCCATGGCGCCGCCAAAGGCCTCGCCGGGCTCGCGGTAGGCGTTGAGCTTGCTGACCATGACGTCGGCGGGATGGGAGACGATGGCACAGAGGATACCGGCCAGGTAGCCACCGGTAAAGGAGACGCCCGTCTGCGCCGCCTTGCCGTAGTCGCTCTTCTGGCCTGGCAGGCGGTCGTAGATCATCTCGACAATGGTCTCGAACGAGGCAAACTTCATCATGGTGTACGGGATCTGGCGGCCCCACAGCGGGTAGAGGCCCTTGTACAGGCCGGCCCAGCCCTCCTTGCCGGTGACGGTGTTGATGCCGTGCAAGGTGCCCGTGTAGGGGTTGGGCATGGAGCCCTGCATGCGGACCTTGACGGCCTCAAAGGGGCACAGGGCCAGGTCGGCGAGGAACTCGGCCGAGGCGGAGGCGGCCAGGTACAGGCCCGTCTTGTACTTGTGGGCGGCCTCGGGCCCGGCCATGTCGGAGTAGGTCTTCTTGAAGTACTCGTACCAGCCGTACTTGAAGGCGCCCTGGGCGCTGTACCCGAAGAACGTCGGGCTCCAGCCGGTGAAGATGCCGCGGACGCCCTCGGCGCGGTAGATGCGGCCCCAGGCCTGGAAGTTGCTCGTGTAGAGCTTCGAGTCGACCTGGCGGCGCGTCTTGACGAGGTCGAGCGGCGTGACGGCCGTGTGCGTGAGGCCCTTGGCGCGCGGGATGTAAGCCAACGCGGCAGCGCAGAGGCACAAGGGGAAAGACGGCGTCGACTTACACACGCGAGCATGCCGCCAAAGGTGCAGGCGGCATAGTACTTGCCCGAGTACAGCTCGATATTGCCAGCCTTTGCGCTGGCCTTTGCGCCCGCCCGTTCGAGCTCCTTGGTCGCCTCGCCGCCGAGCTTCTGAGCCTTGTCCTTTGCGTCCTCGCCGACGGAGAAGGCGCCGTAGAGCTCCGGGCGGGCCTGGTAGGGCGTCGCCCGGGCCTGCAGCTGCTGGCGGCCGACGGCCATGGGGCTGTAGAGCGAGCCCTGGAGGGTCTCTGTTCGCGGGTAGAGGTGCGACATGGTAACCCGGGGTGGAGGAGAGAGGCGGGATGGATGGGTTGCTTGAGGTTCGGGGAGGTTCGGGGGGGTTGGATTGGCGATGCCTGGCGTATATGAGTCAGTCAATGGCCCTTGTTCGATCGACGCCCTCGCTTGAGGGCGACTGCGCGAAATATCCTTGGTATCGCCGGAACCGAGCCGGGATGCACTCTGGCCGGCCCTCCCGGCCCGTCACGGGACTCACCTTGCAGTTGTAAGCGAGATTCAGTCCCGGCGCCGCGACGCGCACCAAGCAGCTCGCAACGTGGCTTCGCGGGAGTCGTTTTCAGGATACGAATTGCGAATGGAATCCGACTCTCGACACCGAGAAAGCGCAGTGTTTGGAAAGGGAGCAAGGAACGAGGTCAAGGGGCAGCTGGGGAGTCGAATCGGATCTGACGGGCGGTGACATCACCCCTCCATTGCTGTTGACGGCGGGGCTCGGGCCTGCGGGAGCAGCTCGCTGCGCCCAGCGAGTGAGCGCGGCCGCTCGTAGCAGCGATTGTGCCTGCTTCGCTTGACGGCGTGACATTCGCCCCTTTCGTGAAGCTGTCGCAGGCCACCAAGGCGATGCTGGACGTATCCATACGTCGCGTCGTTGAAGATAGGTGCTTCGTACGCCCCCAGCTTCCAGCGGGCCTAGTCTACCCGCACCCGCCTGTGGAGCTCCAGCAGCCCGACCCGAACTGGGAGCTTGGAAGTTGGCGGCTGGCTCGTGAAAGAGCCAGCACTGGGCGACCCACCTGGGCCAAGAAAAGCGGGAAATTCCTGCCCGGGCCTGGAGAGGTCAACGACCCGACGACATCTGCATCCGCCACCACGCTGGTATTCGCAGCCGACGACGACGACGACACCCACCTACCCGGACACATCGAGAGAACCGCCAGAGATCCTGCCCGGAAAGATGGCCTCGGCGACGGCTGCTGCTCCGCCGCCGGCTGCGGCGCACGACAAGGCGTTTGTGACCAAGTGGTCGTCGCGGTATCGCGGGGTACGTCTGAATGGCCTCGCCTTTCCCCTGCTTGCCCCTGCTCCTCGCGGCCCCGACTGACACGACGCCAGGCCACCGTCGAAGACCTCGACCCCCCCGCCGCCCTTTCCCTCAACCCCTCGGACGCCATCTCGCTCGCCCTGCTCTCGGCCTTCGAGCGCGACTACACGCACCTCACCGTCGTCGCCGCCGACACCCGCGCCCTCGTCGGCTACATCGCCATCCCGCACCTGCAGGCCCTCCTCGACGCCGGCAGGGTGAAGCCCGAGGACCCCCTCAGCGCCGCCATGACGCGCTTCCAGCGCCGGGGCCGCGCCTACCGCGTCATCACCATGGAGACGCCGCTCGAGGACCTCGAGGCCTTCTTCCGCGGCGGCGTCCCCGGCGCGCCCTGGGTGCAGGAGTTTGCCGTCATCACCGACGAGAACCGGCGGTTCGTGCTGGGCGTCGCCACGGTGCAGGACCTGGAGGAGTTTGTCAAGCGCCGGCCGGCGTGAGGACGGGGGAAATATGAATGACGATATATGACTTGGGCTAAAGTCAAGGATGCTGCCGGTCAAGCAAAACGATCCACGGGGGCGGATGGATATACGTGGCCTTGCGTTGGCGACAAGACGCCCCGTGGGATGGATGGCCGTGGGGCGCACAGCAGCGCTCGACGTGTGAACGGGCAGCGATACGGGCCAGGTCGGGCGGGCAGTGTATTCAGGACGGGTAATTGCTCTAATATTGCTGATCCATCTCGCTCGATGATGGTCAATATACCAATGCGCTACTCTAGACATCTCTGACAACAAGTCGGACATATTCTCTACATATTACACCTCGCGTCGCCTGTACCCAAATCCGCCTCATCCAAACATTGGCACCGTCCCCGCTTGCATCCTACTCCAAAAAGTCGTAGACGAAGCGGAACTCGACGCGCTGGCCCGCATTCTCCACGACGATGTTGCGGCAGTAGCGCCTCTCGCCCTCGACCGTCTGGAAGCCCCAGACCTGCGTGGCCGTCCAGCCGTAGCCCTGGCTGACGACGTGGCTGAGGACAAAGGCCTTGCCCTCGGCGGGCTCCCAGCCCGCCTTGAGGAACTCGTCGTCGACGTCGTCGAGGGCGACCCAGCGCGACCGGCCGTGCACGGTGCCGAAGATCCAGTCCGTGTGCTCGCGCGGCAGGTCGTCGAGGCAGCGCAGCTCCTTGGTGGAGCTGAGGCCCGACGCCGACTGCTCGATGTCGATGTGCGTGAAGGTGCCCTCGGCCGTCGAGGGGGCCTTGGGCGCCGCCTCGTACTGGCTGACGTCGATGGAGATGGAGGCCAGGCTGATGCCCTTGCGGATGAGGTAGCCGATGCCCTGCAGCGCGAGCGCCGCGTCGGCCGAGTCGGAGAGGGTGCTATTCTGCGACGCGTTGGCGGCTGCTCCCCAGCATCACGCGCATGCGACGACGCCGACGGTCGGGAAAGGGGGGGGGGGGCCAAACTCACCAGGAGCCATTTGCCGCTGAGGTCCTTGGTCGTCTTGCTCGCCGGGGCCGCCATGTCGGGGTCTGTCTCGGAGGTGTCTGCAACAAAAGGCGGGGGGCGTCTGCAGCTCGGCGGTGCGCAAGACGGACAGAGGTGGAATGCGAGGGGAGGAGGAGCGTGGAGATGTTCCAGAAGGGCCAAGAGACGCGGCGCGCCTCCGTATTAAAATAGCCCGCGGGACGACGACACCCTCGCCAGCGCCGTGCCTGGCCCCAGGCGCTGTCACAAGCCAAGCGCGCGTCTCGCACGCTGGGCGGGCACGACCTCGGCGGTTCGCTGGGCGGGAATCGCCCTGGGCCGCCCACGGGGCTCCTGTTCCCCGCCGGGTCCCCCACAGCGCCCCTACATCATATGAGGAGATGACGACGATGCGGGGTGCAACGGAGCTGCTTGCGCTGTGTGGGCGCCGGAGCCGTCGAGCGCACCGGACACGTATTGTCATCGCCACGGCGTGAGACGAAGGCGACCCGCCAACGGGCATCTACGAGTAGGGATCCCATGCGCAGCCAACTCGCTCATTCAGTCCAACCCCCAGCCAACCCCCAGCCAACACTCGACCAACACCACCAACACCCAGCCACCACGCAGCCAGAACCGGCCGCCGCCAATCTTACATACATGGCTCCCCGGGCTCCCCCAGCTCGTCGCCCCACCCAGCCCGAGCGGCGCCCCCCCGGAGCTTTGGCTCGTTTCGACGTGCCTCCGCCGGTTCGGGACCAGTTGTTCGCGGCGCGCGCTCCTCCGCACATGCAAGAATGCGACGTCCCAGTTGCGCGTACTCCGTAAGGCACACGGCACCACCCCACGCCCCAGAAGACACGTCTCCGACCAGCCCGTCGACCGACCTCCGCTGCGTATTCCGTACGGATTACTTCGTACGAACATCAACGGAGCACATGTCACGGCCGAGTCGACTCGCCGCCAAGCGTAGGTGGACACCCGCCTCGTGGCATTGGGCTCCCGAGTCTCCATCCAGCACAGACTGAGCAGCACGGGAGCTACGAGTACTACTTCGTGCCTGCAAAGTACACTTGGCTGCTTGGCCATCCGTGCCTATAGAGACTCCCGCAGCCACGCGCTCGCTCTTGTTTCCTAACCCGGCTTGCCCGGCTCCCGGCCGAACCAGCCACTCCGAGCCGGCCGAACCAGCCACCCCGAGCCGGCTCCATCAGGGCCTCGCGTCGCACGACAGAGCGTCGTCAGCCATATGGCTTCACCTCTCCTCGCCCCCTTCACACTGCTCTGGGCAGGTCGAGCGAGTCCCTCGGCATGGCATGTGGATGTCGTTGCCTCCGTGCCGTCGCGTAAAGTACGAGTACCTGCGCATGCAGGTCGACAGTCGCTCTCGTCGTTTCTCGCATCGTCACGCTCAACCATCACCAGACAGCTGGCTCAGTCTCCATTACGTATTCAAGTCCCTTCCTGGTGCTTGATACATACACCCACTTCTCCCAACTCAAAATCGCCCGGGTTCCTATCATACACTGCCAGACTCCCTGCTTGCTTGGCTCACATTTCTGGTTCAGAGATCTCGGCCCACGCCACCACGAGCATTGGCGGCCCGACCCCGTCTCCTGCTCATGCCCATGTAGTTCAAAAACCAAATGACAAAGAAAATAAAATGCCGACCCATCCTTAGGGCCACCACTTCATCTTCTTGTAGCTCTCAATCACCTCCTCGACCAGCTCCTTGGTCATGGTTGGCTTTTCGTACTTGAAAGCCAACACCTTCTCTAACCGGCTGCCGTCCATGCTGAGGTCAGTGTCCTTGAGGAGCTCTTTTTCCATAAAGGGGGTCAGCGGCCCTGGCCGCGTGATACCAGCGTCGCTGAGCAACTCTGCCCATGGTCCGAGGATCTCGTCGTTGACGTCGTCGACCACGCTGTCCAGGTTCATCCTAGCGAACGTGCTGATGAGCTGCCCCTGAAACCCCGTCTCGATCTTGAAGATGTCTCCGATGATCTCCGACATGGTCCCTTGACACGTCTCGCCCTTGTCCACCACGTTGAAGGTCGGGACCTGTCCCATCTCGGCCTCATCCCACTCGGCCTTCCCAGCGGCATGCCACGAGGCAATCGACCATAGGGCGCGCGTGGCGTCGTGGATGTGCACGGTGTTGGTGCGCAGATCCTTGGTCCACAACCACTTCATCTCACCCTCAAGGTGCTGGTAGACGCGCGCCATGCAGAGAGCCGTCGCGACCCACTGCGAGGCATACGGGCCGTATACGTGCGGTAGGCGCACGATGACGAGATTGAGCCTGTCGGGTAAGGGGTTGGCGTTAGCACGGCCATCCCTTGAAAACAGTTTCGGGACTTCCAGAACCGCGAGTCTCGACTTACCCCTCAATCTTGGCCAGTTCCTCCTCCGCTTGCAGCTTGAACACCGCAATCTTGCTCCAAGGCTTGAGCTTGTCCTTCTCTCTGCTTGGCGACGAGTCCGACTTGTACACCATGCCCGTGCTCAGCTCCACGAACGCTTTGACTTTGCGCTTGGCGGCCTCTTTGCCCAGGGCCAGGGACAGATTCAAGGACCTCAGCTTGTAGACCTCGTCCTCTTGAGAGTATCGAGTCTCGCCTCCGCAGTTGAAGACATAGTCCCACTGCTTGCCGTCGGCACGGTCAAATATTCTGGCCAGTCCTTCTGTTCGGGGTGAAACAGGTCGGTCAGTCAGGGTCAGGAGACTCGGGAAGAAGGGTGTTTGTGGGCAACGGGGGGAGAAAACGAGAGATGCTCACCGGCTCTGCTAGCATCGGCCTGCATAAACTTGTCCTGGGAGCAAGCCTCGGAGAACTCTGGGGCGAGCCAGGCAAGCTGGGGCAGCACCTTGTCCACCAGCCGAACTTCGGATGCGAGCTGCTTCTGGTGGATGTGGAGGGCAAGGAAGCGGCCAATGTAGCCCAGGCCACCGATGATTAGGACCGACGGCTTGTCGTCGGCCATTGTGGGCGGTCGTCGCGGTGCGCGCCGGGCACCAAATCTAATTCTGTGGCTTCGCTGTCGCAGAGCGGGACGGGACGGGACGGGAGGAGGCCTGTGTCGAGACGCCTGAGAAGTCGGCCGGAGGGATTGCGCTCACTCGGACCGACAGCTCGCGGGCGGCGACAGGGCAAAAAAAGCGGCGCGACTCGATGGAGGGCAGCGGAATGGCAGTGCGTCCAGGCAAAGGGCGGATAGCGGATATCGAGACTGCGCGTTGCAGGAGTTGCAGAAAGGAGGAGGAAGCTGGCCCGTCTGTCGGATAAAGAGGAGGGGGGGCGCAAGATCAGACGTCGGCGGACCCTGCCAGGCAAGAGCGGTTGAGGGGAGAACGGGCCAGTCGCCGGCATGCACCTTCCACCAGAAGCTGAACAGGGACGCGGGCAGTCGCGAACAAAGAGCAGGCGCGACGAGATGCAAAGGGTTCAGAGCCGGCGCAGGAAACACGGGCAGTCGCGAGGCAGGAGGCGACAGGTCGACAACAGGCACACGGTCGACGACGGTGGCGTACCTTGCCTGTACATGTAAGGTAAGGCAAGGCAAGGCGAGGCAAGGCAAGGCAAGGCAGGCAGAGGATGCGACCCGGCGTCAGGGATGTCGGGATGGATGGAGGGGCTTGGTCTTTATGCATCCTGATTCCTGAGCGGCGGGCAGGTTCCACCAGCAAAACAACCTGAACCCTCCTCCAGACCCGACCTCCACTGCGTCCCAGGCGGGCTGGCGGCGTCGCCTGCGACCTGCGCTGGACGCTGTAATACGACACCTCCACTGGCTTCAAGGTACCTACCTACTCGTACCTAGGCTGGTTGCTTGCCTCAGCAGCTGCTGTGCCCCTGGCTGATACGCGTCTGCCTCCCTCCCCGACGGCCATCAATCCACGGCACCTCCAAGGTCAGCTCGCGGGGCCGCATGTCGCCCAGCCCTTGGCCTGGCCTGGGACGAACGCCGAGCGACAACGCGACACGCCGTCTCGCGCGCGCGCTGCGTCGTCGTGGGCGAAATTTCGAGCTCAGACGCTGGCCCTGGCGCTGTCGCTCGTGCCAGGTCCCAATATCCATCTCGCCATCGTCATCCAGGTGCCAGGGCCCCTGCTTGCGCATCCAGGAACCCCCACCAACCACCACCACAAGACGGTCGAGCGCGGCGCCTTTTTTACTTTCCCCTTGAAATGATCAGCTGGCGACCCTGCCGAGCCACCCCAACGTGAATTTCGCTGCGTCTGTTCGCCAGCCACGGGCCAAGCGAATACGGCCAGTGGCGAGCATCGACAGATGCCATGTCTGAGAACAGGTCATGGCAGCAGACAAGAGGACAGGAGGACGAGAGGCATGGGTCTCGTCTCGTCTACTCTCTTGTCTCTTGTCTCGCGTCTCTCCTCCGCCGTATCTTACCTCGCCTGCCCGTCGCCGCGCCGCAACTCTGTCGAACGCTCGTCAGCGACCCTCTTGAGCAGTCCTGACTGACTCGTCACCATTACGGCATATGGTCCCCGACAAGCTACAACAAGACCCGACACCTCCCTCCCGCTCTGTAGCGATCCGAGCCGACGCCGCAACCGAAGTGGTAGCGTCCCCATTCCTCCCTACAGTACGGACTACTAGCCGGCCTTTGAGGGCTCCAATGCTCCCACAAAGCCCACGGCATTGGCTGCGAGGCGCTGTTTGCTCAACCACCCCTGTGACGCCCGTGTGGAGCCACCATGTGCTACGCTGGGTGGGACGAACCGCGCCGAGAGTGACATCTGAGGCCTTTGTCGCCTTTCGACCGCTGCCAGGAGCCCACCGGCAATCACAGAGAGCGAGGGCCCGAGGCCGTGGACGGAAGAAAAAAAATTACATATCGTGACGTGGATCCAACCCACCAAAGCAACCTCGTCACGGCTAGTGCGCGCTGTCGTGATCTCGACTCGGTGCCACGATACCCGTGTCTCGCCGCTGGGAAGGGCAATGGCCCCGTTCCTGAGGGATTGGCGAGCCTCCTGACGCTCCCGCCAGGGGCCCAGGAACGGGACGCCAGACGGGTGCGGAGCGGGGTGGAAAGGGGCATCCATATCTTCTAGAAGGCTTCGGCGAACCTTGCCTTAGCCCTCTCCGGTTTCGCGCGCAAAGCCGTCACGATGCTCCCGGCCGGGCGCTGTTCGACATAAAGTGGGCGCTGTGGGCTCCCGAGGGTTTCATCAGGGGCGTTGTCTCTCCAGCACGCATGCAGCTGCACATGTACGTAGTCCGAAGGTATATGGCCATGCGTGTGCATCGTCGCCTCTCGAGACGGACAGCAGCCAGCCAGCCTCCCCACCCGCAACGGCCACGAGACCCTCAGAGATTCCTGCCCGCCGCTTCCGCCGGCCCGCGGCCCAGCCGTGGCCACGACTGGCAAAACAGGCCCTTCCTACGTGCGCCTCTCCCTGTACGGGGACTCGGCCGCGATGGTTGCCGCAACTATTCGCCCGCTAGTCACGAGCCGGTCTCGCACCTATCTGTGCCGCCACGAGATGGCAGGCGAGGCAGGCTCTGCGGCGTATACGGACTACGGACCACGGATACGTAATTCCAACATGCAAGGTGACCCAAGGCTTCAATTGCCTCGAACGAGTTGCGCGAGCATCCAATGGGGGGAGAAGGCACCTGCTGCGCGCTCAGCCTGTCTCGCGTGCAAGAAGCAACGGTGCCGCTGACGGCGTCAGCCAACGCAATGGAATGTCTCAAGCATATTGGCCAACGTGGCGGCTCTTGGCCGTTCGGGTTGATCCGTACTTGGTCTCAGCAAACCTCCACGTCACTCGGCTCTGTCGACCCTCGAGTCAGGACAGCCCACCGGGCTGCAGCGCCCAGGAGATAGTGCGGCGCTCGCACGGCGTGCCAGTTGATCAGGGCACCGGCAGAGCGTCCCACCACATCAGAGTTGCGCTCGGCATGCGGCCCGCGTGATCTGCTCGTAAGGTAAGGTAAGTCAAGGCAGGGTAACATCCGCGAGACCCGTCATGCCGTCGTCAGCCATCGTCCATCGGGAGGCGTGGTGTTGCTATTCTCGACCTCACCCGGGCCCACGACGCGGAACAAGGGGGGCCCAGTGGTCTTATACCTGCCGCACGCTGTAGGCGCGCTCTGGTGCCTGAGACATGATAATTCCATAAGCTTTGCTTGGCCGCAGGGGAGGCGGCAGGGCCAGATTAATGATCAAACACACACATGGCCGCCGTCGAGATGGGCCAGCACCCGGCCGCCTGCAACGCTGCGCTGCGCTGCGCTGCGCTGCACTGCACGGACACGCAGGCGGGCGGCGAATAAATGCCCGACCAGAGCATGCAGCCTGCAAGTCATCTCTTATCCGTCGAGCCTGTCGCCTGTCCATTCGTCTGCCCTGCCCTCGGCGGGCGCTGGCATCATGCACGCGGGCGTCCAATGCCCGCGAGGCGCATCCCGGTTGTGTGTACTTTGTCGTCGAGCCGCGAATGGAGTCCTGGCCGCCTCGAGGGTCGGTCGGTCGACCTGCACGGCCGTTTGGACAGACCCGACGCCCTGAGGCCCGCGCCCGCGCATCTTCTCACCTCGTCGCCGAGGGAAGACGGCGTCAGCACGGCATTCGTATCCTCGTGTCCCCGAACGCTTTGCTTGGTCTTCACAGCGACGACCCGTAGACTGGCTCAATGGTATCCCAGCGTGCTCAGAATCATGAATCGTCGCAGAGGACCACGTCCGCGACACGCCAGTGTAGGTCGTACATTTCATTATGAAGCCACCCGCCGCGGCAATCTACCGACACGCTCCCGTCCTTCACCTCCGCATGCTGCCAATAATCTCGCGCTGCGTCTCCCGTTCCCGCGCCCCGTCGCTCAGGCTCCCCACGCTCCGCAGGTCGCCCACCACGTCCTTGGCCTTGCCAAAGTACACCTCCTGCAGCAGGTTGCGCATCTTGAGCTCCATGTCCTCGACCAGGCGCCCGACGTTGGCGATGTGGCTCTCGTCGCTGTCGACGGGCAGGTCCTGCTCGACCTGGCGCGTCATGTTGCCGCTCAGGTCCATGTCGCCGATGGCGCCCTCGGCGGTGGAGAGGGAGAGGATGACGGTCGAGGTGAGCTTGTAGTGCGTCGTGCGGCCGCGCTCGATGGCCTCGAAGACGTGGATGGAGTCCCAGACGCCTTCGGTGGCGCCGCCGGGGGTGGCGGCTGCACCGTCGAAGAGGCAACAGATTAGCCTCGCCGTCAGGGACACGACAACGCACGCGCTTTCGGGGGCAACCCACACTTCTTCAGCAGCACCACGCCCGCGAACCCATCGTCCAGGTTCCAAAAGTAGACGCTGCTCACGCCGCCCTCGTAGTACAGGTCCCTGTAGATGTCAAACGCCTCGTTGGCCCGCACCTCCATCTTGCGCACGCGCTCGCTGGGGACCGCGCCCTCGCCCGCGCCCTCGCTGCCCGCGGCGCCGACGCCGCCCGCGCCGGCCTC